>CM053027.1:2489279-2523381 GCA_028564925.1 Lithobates sylvaticus
TACTTTTGCTGGTAGGTGTCCCTCCTTCCCATCTCAGACGGTTGTGAGGTATGTAATGGTTTCGTTTTTAAATGGCGTTCTATTGATCATTAGCTAATCAGGGGGGGGGGGGGAGGGGCACTATGGGAAGGGAAATGGCAGATGTGCGTTTCACCTTGTTGTGTTGTTTTTGGTATTTCCTTTTCTCTCGGTTTTTCCTCTCCTTGTTGGGAGGGAGAAGGGGGGGGGGGGAAGGGAAATGCTATTTTTTGTCACAGGAATGGTTCACTTTAATGCCTCTTGTATAGGACTATTGTGTATTTGTCTTTTGTGTCTGTTTTTGTTTGTCATAGTATTGTATGTTGTTGTTGTTGTTGTTGTTGTTGTTTGTGATTTTTGTTTTGTTTTTTGTGTTGATGGGGAAAAGACATTGCACAGGAAACACTCGATTTAAAGACTTTTTGTAGGGGTTCAGTGTGGATCGGGGGGGGGGGGGGGAGTAGTGAATGGGGGTTCTAAGAGGAAGAGAATAGATAAAGTTGGTTTATTCTCCTGTTTCACTAAAAACATTTTTAAGGAATTTGAGAATCATTCAAAAGTCTAAAAAACACACTTCACTTATCATAGTATATACAGTGAGGGGGGGAAATAATGATGCGTCCCTTTAGACGTGATTTTCCTATTGGAAGTTTCTCACCAAAAATGACATTTCTGTTGCAGGGGATGTCCAAAATGTGACTTGTATCTTGGTGCAGACTTCTGGGAAAATCAGTGAGCCAATCACACGAGCAGGAAATGACATTTTCAGGGGGCGTTCCGTATGCCATCTGTGTACAGAGCGCCTCCAAGTGGCCATATTGCATTTTACAGAAAATTACGGAGCTGCAGATTGAAAAGGAAAGATTGTTTTTTAATAACATTCAATGACAGTATGACTTGTGTAGCAATTGTATACTCTATATTATTATTTTTGCAATTTTTTTTCCATGCAAGTGGATTTACCCATTAAGTTCATCAGCTCCCTCTAGCAGCCATAATGCTGTATTTTCCTGGTTCACTCTATTTTGTATGAATGAATAATATTCAACCTGGAGAGAAAATAGAGAGAAGGGGGGAGAGGGAGTCAGGACTTTATATGAGGAGATGAGTGGGAAGGTTCATCTGCCTCCATCTCTGGTGATGTATAAAAGCAGAAAAGTCCCACAACCTTTTCTCCTTTTAATGGAGAGAAAATATCTCAGGAACAATCGATTTTGCCCCCATTTGCACAGATCGAATGTACAGTACATGCAGTTTTCACAGGATGAATAGCTGCGCAATTCTTATTATAAATACACAAAATACCTCTCCTAGGTGGAAGGGGCACCGAGGGGCACAATAGGATACATGAGTTTACCCAATACCCTTTTTTGCACATAAAAAAAAAATATTGATATTTATATGATAAACTATTAATTTAACCATTTGCCTGACGGGCACTTTCCCCCCTTCCTGCCCCCCACCATACCGGGCACTTTCCCCCCTTCCTGCCCCCCCAATACCAGGAACTTTCCCCCCTTCCTGCACCCCCATACCGGCCACTTTCCCCCCTTCCTGCCCCCCCAATACGGGGCACTTTCCCCCTTCCTGCCCCCCATTACCAGGCACTTTCCCCCCTTCCTGCCCCCCAATACCGGCCACTTTCCCCCCTTCCTGCCCCCCCAATACGGGGCACTTTCCCCCCTTCCTGCCCCCCACCATACCGGGCACTTTCCCCCCTTCCTGCCCCCCCATACCGGGCACTTTCCCCCCTTCCTGCCCCCCCCCCCTACCGGGCACTTTCCCCCCTTCCTGCCACCCCAATACAGGGCACTGATCTGTGTCAGACATTTGTGAATAGCCAAGAACTGCAAAGGCGGCACCAGGATTTCAATTATTGTGTCATCTCTGAATCGGTACCCCAGTTCAGGAAATTGATGGGGGGCCCTGTATGATGCCTGAGCAAAGATGGCACCATGCTTCTATTGCTGGGAGTGGGGGGGGGGGGGGATGAATTCTAAAGAGGTGATAAATGTGTGGAAGTGTTACACTGACACATTACTGAGTATGTATGCACCTAACATGGCGATATACTGTGTATATATATATATATATACGAAGCTCGTGTTGGGTGATCTCAGTTGGGATCGTCTCGGTGAATTGTGAAATCTCGGTCTGTGCCAGGCAGGGAGGTGAGTTTTGTGCTGGAAGTATTCGGGGAGTTCTGTACAAATAAACAGGAATTCCATTCCAGAAGGATGACTCGGATTTCTGGCTGGGAGGAGTCAGACTGAGAGAGAAGACAGACACCGGATGGGGAAAACATGATTTCCTCTGCATTATATTCCATACTTCATCTCTGGAGATTGAGAGTCCGAAACAGGAAACAATCTGTGCCAATGTGGCAAAAATCTCACCGAATTTGAGATGTTTTTGACATAGGTCTGACCTCCCTCTCCTGAGCACAACCTGACCTCCCCCTCCTGAGCAGAACCTGACCTCCCCCTCCTGAGCAGAACCTGACCTCCCCCTCCTGAGCAGAACCTGATCTTCCTCTCCTGAGCACAACCTGACCTCCCCCTCCTGAGCACAACCTGACCTCCCTCTCCTGAGCAGAACCTGATCTCCCTCTCCTGAGCACAACCTGACCTCCCCCTCCTGAGCACAACCTGACCTCCCCCTCCTGAGCAGAACCTGACCTCCCTCTCCTGAGCACAACCTGACCTCCCCCTCCTGAGCACAACCTGACCTCCCCCTCCTGAACTGCACCTGACCTTCTCCTACTGAGCAGAACTTGACCTCCCCCTCCTGAGCAGAACTTGACCTCCCCCTCCTGAACTGCACCTGACCTTCTTCTCCTGAGCAGAACCCGACCTTCTCCTCCTGAGCAGAACCTGACCTTCTTCTACTGAGCAGAACTTGACCTCCCCCTCCTGAGCACAACCTGACCTCCCCCTCCTGAGCACAACCTGACCTCCCCCTCCTGAACTGCACCTGACCTTCTCCTCCTGAGCAGAACCTGACCTTCTCCTCCTGAGCACAACCTGACCTCCCCCTCCTGAGCACAACCTGACCTCCCCCTCCTGAGCACAACCTGACCTCCCCCTCCTGAACTGCACCTGACCTTCTCCTACTGAGCAGAACTTGACCTCCCCCTCCTGAGCAGAACCTGACCTCCCCCTCCTGAACTGCACCTGACCTTTTTCTCCTGAGCAGAACCCGACCTTCTCCTCCTGAGCAGAACCCGACCTTCTCCTCCTGAGCAGAACCTGACCTCCCCCTCCTGAGCACAACCTGACCTCCCCCTCCTGAGCACAACCTGACCTCCCCCTCCTGAACTGCACCTGACCTTCTCCTACTGAGCAGAACTTGACCTCCCCTACCTGAGCAGAACCTGACCTCCCCCTCCTGAACTGCACCTGACCTTCTTCTCCTGAGCAGAACCTGACCTTCTCCTCCTGAGCAGAACCTGACCTCCCCCCCCCTGAGCAGAACCTGACCTCCCCCCCTGAGCAGAACCTGACCTCCCCCTCCTGAACTGCACCTGACCTTCTACTCCTGAGCAGAACCTGACCTCCCCCTCCTGAATTGCACCTGACCTAATCCTCCTGAGTAGAACTTGACCTCCCCCTCCTGAGCAGAACCTGACCTCTTCCCCCTTAGCTGCAATCTCACCTCACCCTCCTAAGCTGTACCCGACCTCCTCCCGAACAGCACCTGACCTCCTCCTCCTGAGCTGCTCCTGAACTCTCCCTGACAAGACCTGAGCTCCTCCTACCTGACCTCCTCCTGAGCTGTGACCACCTCTGAGCTGTACTTGATCTCCTTCTGAGTGGCTCCTGAGATCCTCTGAGTACTACCTGACCTCCTCCTGAGCTGTGACCACCTCTAAACTGTACCTGACCTCCTCCTAAGCTGCTTCTGACCTCCTCTGAGCACTGCCTGCCCTTTTCCTAAGCTGCACCTGACCTCCTAGGATGCTTCAAGCTGCTTTTGCATTCCCATGAATTGGTATGAGGAGAAAACTAGTTGAGATGTGAGCACACAACCTAAGTCTCTGCAATAAGGGAGATAGAAACAAATACATGAGAGAAATCCACTAGGTTACATATAAATGAATACAAAACATTCATGTTAAATAATCTCAGTTAATAAATATGTTGCATAAACATCACCTTTATGGCATGGGTCACAGTGGTTTTGGGCTGTGACACCACCCAGTGTTCACCAAAGCACCCCACAAGATCACAAGGTGTAAGGGGGCTTTGCACGGGACAGATCCCAGGTTGCAGCCCACATGCATTCCGGGAAATTTACCTCGAAGTAGTAATATCCGAAACCACTAGAGGGCGAGAGTACATGCCTATGGAACATACAAAGGCATTTATAAACTTGAATCAGTAGATGGTGCATTTCGGTGAAACATTTAAAATCATATTTTTTTTATTTTTACCCCAGAGGAACAATTAACATATTTTTCAGGTCTTGGGGACCCCTGCTAAAACCAACTAATTGGTGGCCAGTGGGAAGAATGTCTCTTACATTGATTATCAGTGAAAAGAATGTTCCTTACATTGGTGATCAGTGAGAAGAATGTTCCTTACATTGGTGATCAGTGGGAAGAATGTTCCTTACATTGGTGATCAGTGGAAGAATGTTCCTTACATTGGTGATCAGTGAGAAGAATGTTCCTTACATTGGTGATCAGTGAGAAGAATGTTCCTTACATTGGTGATCAGTGGGAAGAATGTTCCTTACATTGGTGATCAGTGAGAAGAATGTTCCTTACATTGGTGATCAGAGGGAAGAATGTTCCTTACATTGGTGATCAGTGAGAAGAATGTTCCTTACATTGGTGATCAGAGGAAAGAATGTTCCTTACATTGGTGATCAGTGGGAAGAATGTTCCTTACATTGGTGATCAGTGGGAAGAATGTTCCTTACATTGGTGATCAGTGGGAAGAATGTTCCTTACATTGGTGATCAGTGGAAGAATGTTCCTTACATTGGTGATCAGTGAGAAGAATGTTCCTTACATTGGTGATCAGTGGGAAGAATGTTCCTTACATTGGTGATCAGTGGGAAGAATGTTCCTTACATTGGTGATCAGTGAGAAGAATGTTCCTTACATTGGTGATCAGTGGGAAGAATGTTCCTTACATTGGTGATCAGTGAGAAGAATGTTCCTTACATTGGTGATCAGTGAGAAGAATGTTCCTTACATTGGTGATCAGTGGGAAGAATGTTCCTTACATTGGTGATCAGTGAGAAGAATGTTCCTTACATTGGTGATCAGTGGAAGAATGTTCCTTACATTGGTGATCAGTGAGAAGAATGTTCCTTACATTGGTGATCAGTGAGAAGAATGTTCCTTACATTGGTGATCAGTGAGAAGAATGTTCCTTACATTGGTGATCAGTGAGAAGAATGTTCCTTACATTGGTGATCAGTGAGAAGAATGTTCCTTACATTGGTGATCAGTGAGAAGAATGTTCCTTACATTGGTGATCAGTGAGAAGAATGTTCCTTACATTGGTGATCAGTGAGAAGAATGTTCCTTACATTGGTGATCAGTGGGAAGAATGTTCCTTACATTGGTGATCAGTGGGAAGAATGTTCCTTACATTGGTGATCAGTGGGAAGAATGTTCCTTACATTGGTGATCAGTGTGAAGAATGTTCCTTACATTGGTGATCAGTGGGAAGAATGTTCCTTACATTGGTGATCAGTGGGAAGAATGTTCCTTACATTGGTGATCAGTGAGAAGAATGTTCCTTACATTGGTGATCAGTGAGAAGAATGTTCCTTACATTGATGATCAGTGTGAAGAATGTTCCTTACATTGGTGATCAGTGGGAAGAATGTTCCTTACATTGGTGATCAGTGGGAAGAATGTTCCTTACATTGGTGATCAGTGGGAAGAATGTTCCTTACATTGGTGATCAGTGAGAAGAATGTTCCTTACATTGGTGATCAGTGAGAAGAATGTTCCTTACATTGGTGATCAGTGAGAAGAATGTTCCTTACATTGGTGATCAGTGAGAAGAATGTTCCTTACATTGGTGATCAGTGAGAAGAATGTTCCTTACATCGGTGATCAGTGAGAAGAATGTTCCTTACATCGGTGATCAGTGGGAAGAATGTTCCTTACATCGGTGATCAGTGGGAAGAATGTTCCTTACATTGGTGATCAGTGAGAAGAATGTTCCTTACATTGGTGATCAGTGAGGAGAATGTTCCTTACATTGGTGATCAGTGGGAAGAATGTTCCTTACATTGGTGATCAGTGAGGAGAATGTTCCTTACATTGGTGATCAGTGTGAAGAATGTTCCTTACATTGGTGATCAGTGGGAAGAATGTTCCTTACATTGGTGATCAGTGGGAAGAATGTTCCTTACATTGGTGATCAGTGAGAAGAATGTTCCTTACATTGGTGATCAGTGAGAAGAATGTTCCTTACATTGGTGATCAGTGAGAAGAATGTTCCTTACATTGGTGATCAGTGGGAAGAATGTTCCTTACATTGGTGATCAGTGTGAAGAATGTTCCTTACATTGGTGATCAGTGGGAAGAATGTTCCTTACATTGGTGATCAGTGGGAAGAATGTTACTTACATTGGTGATCAGTGAGAAGAATGTCCCTTACATTGGTGATCAGTGGGAAGAATGTCCCTTACATTGGTGATCAGTGAGAAGAATGTTCCTTACATTGGTGATCAGTGGGAAGAATGTTCCTTACATTGGTGATCAGTGAGAAGAATGTTCCTTACATTGGTGATCAGTGGGAAGAATGTTCCTTACATTGGTGATCAGTGAGAAGAATGTTCCTTACATTGGTGATCCGTGAGAAGAATGTTCCTTACATTGGTGATCAGTGAGAAGAATGTTCCTTACATTGGTGATCAGTGGGAAGAATGTTCCTTACATTGGTGATCAGTGAGAAAAATGTTGTTCTTACATTGGTGATCAGTGAGAAGAATGTTCCTTACATTGGTGATCAGTGGGAAGAATGTTCCTTACATTGGTGATCAGTGAGAAGAATGTTCCTTACATTGGTGATCAGTGGGAAGAATGTTCCTTACATTGGTGATCAGTGAGAAGAATGTTCCTTACATTGGTGATCAGTGGGAAGAATGTTCCTTACATTGGTGATCAGTGGGAAGAATGTTCCTTACATTGGTGATCAGTGGGAAGAATGTTCCTTACATTGGTGATCAGTGAGAAGAATGTTCCTTACATTGGTGATCAGTGAGAAGAATGTTCCTTACATTGGTGATCAGTGGGAAGAATGTTCCTTACATTGGTGATCAGTGTGAAGAATGTTCCTTACATTGGTGATCAGTGGGAAGAATGTTCCTTACATTGGTGATCAGTGGGGAGAATGTTACTTACATTGGTGATCAGTGAGAAGAATGTTCCTTACATTGGTGATCAGTGGGAAGAATGTTCCTTACATTGGTGATCAGTGGGAAGAATGTTCCTTACATTGGTGATCAGTGAGAAGAATGTTCCTTACATTGGTGATCAGTGGGAAGAATGTTCCTTACATTGGTGATCAGTGAGAAGAATGTTCCTTACATTGGTGATCAGTGGGAAGAATGTTCCTTACATTGGTGATCAGTGAGAAGAATGTTCCTTACATTGGTGATCAGTGAGAAGAATGTTCCTTACATTGGTGATCAGTGGGAAGAATGTTCCTTACATTGGTGATCAGTGAGAAGAATGTTCCTTACATTGGTGATCAGTGGAAGAATGTTCCTTACATTGGTGATCAGTGAGAAGAATGTTCCTTACATTGGTGATCAGTGGGAAGAATGTTCCTTACATTGGTGATCAGTGGGAAGAATGTTCCTTACATTGGTGATCAGTGAGAAGAATGTTCCTTACATTGGTGATCAGTGGGAAGAATGTTCCTTACATTGGTGATCAGTGAGAAGAATGTTCCTTACATTGGTGATCAGTGAGAAGAATGTCCCTTACATTGGTGATCAGTGAGAAGAATGTTCCTTACATTGGTGATCAGTGGGAAGAATGTTCCTTACATTGGTGGTCAGAGTGAAGAATGTTCCTTACATTGGTGATCAGTGGGAAGAATGTTCCTTACATTGGTGATCAGTGGGAAGAATGTTCCTTACATTGGAGTTCAGTGACAGAGCTTTGTCTTCTCTTCCAGGTGGAGAACCTGCATAGAGGCACCATGATTGCGGTAAGCTTTCCAGGGTCAGGAATCAGGAACATTATAGACCATTCTGCTGTATTAGGCACCACATTAGGATGTATTCCATCATTAAATACTGCAACCTTCTGCAGAATTCCTCGGGGTGTATTTATTATAAAGCCACATCCTGACATTCAGCAAACATCCTCTGCAGACGACTCTTCCGGGTCCACCTGTTTTAAATGACAGCGACTGATTCTCTGATGGAGAATGTTTGGTAATCATCACATTCACTGCTTTGTAAATAGACCCTTGAGGTTCATTATACTTTTATTGTCCCATAAATGTTTTACTAATTATTTCCTAATTACTATAATAACTTTCTTAAACAGGAGGATTGAATGAATGGCTTGGAAAGTATCCAGAGGAGGTCTGAAAACGATTTAGAGAGAGAGAGTCTGAATGCAAACAGGCACTGCTGTGCTTTCTGCTTAGGAAACTTTAATTGCTTTATACGAAAAAATACTTAAATTCCAAAATGTAAAAACCTCAATGAATTTTATGTAATAAAACTAATATAGTTTGCTGTTGTATCTCTCATAGCTATTGGGTGTAAAATAGGATTGAAATTCCTTCCATATAGAGCAGATATTATTGATCGAGTCCCTCGATGACCATTACTATAAAAATAGAGTATTTTCATGACATCCCAGCTGTAAGTATGCAACACTATGTGCAGCTGGGATTGAATATACTATTCCATAGTATATGGATAAGGTATATAGGTATAAGGGTACAACTATTTGGAGAAGGCAAACTGTTATCTCAGGCTAAGAAAATCCAAATAAGGCTTCCTTGTCTGGAAGAACTCAGGTTGCTTGTGTCTTTAACCACCTGAGATCCGCGCTATAGCCGAATGACGGCTACAGCGTGGATCTAAGATGCCGGGACTACGCGCTCTGTGATCAGCAAGTATGTGAGACTCGCTGGATCACAGATCAGAGTAAGGGGTCAATCCCGACCCCTTACCACGTGATCAGCTGTCAGCCAATGACAGCTGATCATGTGATAATAACAGAGCCGGTAATCGGCTTTTTTTCCTCCACGCGCTGTCAGCGCGAGGAGAAAAAAAAAAGCCGAGCCAAAAGTGCAACCTACCAGTGCCCAATAGCTCCACCTGTCAGTGCTCACAGTGCCATCTGTCAGTGCCCACAGTGCCAGTGCTGCACATCAGTATCACCTACCAGTGCTCATCAGTGTCCCCTACCAGTGCTCATCAGTGTCCCCTACCAGTGCTCATCAGTGTCCCCCTACCAGTGCCCATCAGTGCCACCTATCAGTGCCATCCATCAGTGCCATCCATCAGTGCCACCCATCAGTGCCACCCATTCGTGACACCCATCCGTGCCCATCAGTGCTGTGCCCATCAGTACCGACTTATCTGTCCCCACCAGTGCAGCCTATCAGTGCCTACCAGTGCAGCCTATCAGTGCCCACCAGTGCAGCCTCATCAGCGCATATCAATGAAGCAGAAAAATTACCTGTTTGCAAAATTTTATAACAAACTATTAAACATGATTTTTTTTTCTAGTTTTCCATCTTATTTTTGTTTGTTTAGCAAAAAATAAAAAACCCAGCTGTGATTAAATACCACCAAACGAAATCTCTATTTGTGTGAAAAAAAATGATAAAAATTTCATTTGGATACAGTGTTGTATGACCGCGCAATTGTCATTCAAAATGCATCAGCGCCGAAAGCTGAAAATTGGTCTGGTCACGAGGGGGGTTTAAGTGCCCAGTAATCAGGTGGTTAAAGCCCAACTAAATCTTTAGTTTAAGGCCCCATTCACATCTGGGCGTTCTAGAATTGCTGGCAGAATTGCCAGATTCTGGAATACTCAGGGATCATTGGATGACATAGGATTCTCCAGGGGCACTACTCAAGAGTGTTTTGGGGTCATTTGATGACACAAGTTGCTCTGGGGTCACACCATAAGACGGGGTGCTTTGGGGTCACACGGGTGATGCGGGATGCTATGGAGTTACTGGGTGACAAAGGAGTCACTGGAGGTGCTGTGAGGTCACCATGTGACGCAGGATGCTCAGGGATCACTGGGTGACACAGCAGTTACTGGAGATGCTGGGGTCACAGGAGACACTGGAGTTATTAAAGACCCATGATTGCAGGGGTCATTAGAGACACAGAAGCAAAAGGGTCACTGTAGAATGAAGGTTGCTGGAAAAACAAGATGGCTGGAGACATTGGGGTCACTGGAGAATAGAGGTCACTGTAGACACAGGAGTCACTGTAGACACAGGGGTCACTGGTGACACTGGGGTCACTGTAGACACATGAGTTGCTGGAGTCATTGGGGTCACTGCAGACACAGGAGTCACTGGAAACATTGGGGTCACTGGAGGATAGAGGTCATTGGAGACACAAGAGTTGCTGGAGACACTGGGGTCACTGGTGTGGTAGAAATCTGTCTGTATGCAGAGCACACAGCCACATCTCTTGTGCTAATATAAGCACCCATTTCCGTCTTAATGATATAATACCTTACCTATCAACCCACTCATCCTAGTAATCAGACATTACCACATTCTCACGCCCTCATCTCAGCCTGGCTCGGTCAGCACCTCCTCTGGTTCCCCATTAAAGAGACATCACAAGCATTCTAACGTTCTCAACTCGGTCAGCATCCCTGCCTCCCTGAGCCGTGCATCTGCTTTTATTTACATATCAACAGGAAGTCCCAAACTTGAGGGTCTGCCTCCAACAGCCAAATGCCTCCTACAAATCTTGGGACCTCACAGAAAAACTAACAACACAGATTGTGAATGACCATATAAGGACATGACCAAATAAGGATTTGACAACACAGGATGTGACAATACAGAAACCCTTCCAACAGGGTTAGTTAAGCAATACAATACAGAAGAGGGTGGTGTCTTCACAGAGAGCCAATCAGACATTTGTATTCCTTCAAAAGAACCAATCACAGACATGTATACATTCAAATAGACTAGCAAACCGGCATGTGCAAACCGACTAAATGCTTTCAATGACGCAAACCATACAAAACCAATGAACGATGACTACAATTCCGCTGATAGGAATTTTATTATGTATTGTTCCAGAGAACAATGCATACCTAGTTATGCTACCCTTCCTTGTAGATGGAAGGCTACTAGCAGGTGTACACTGCAAATCTTGACTAGACATGTGCATTTTGTTATGTTCCGAATCGAAATTCGGACGAATTTTTCCTTATTCGGACATTTGGATGCATCCGAATTACCGAATTACAATACTAACGAATTTAACCGAATCCGAATTTTTTTCGAATCGAAAAATCGCGGACGAAATTCGAAATATCTCAGGGTCACTTAGTGATAGAAACCCCAATTTGGATATGTTATAGTGCTAGTTCTACTGTGTTTGCATACCAAATTTGGGGTTTCTAGCTACAAGTGGCCCCGAGATATGTGGCCCCAAAGTCGGGTCGAAAAATGTCATTCTCTGCTGAAGAAAAGTGCTTGACATTTTGTGACCCGACTTTGGGGCCACATATCTCGGGCCACTTGTAGCTAGAAACCCCAAATTTGGTATGCAAACACAGTAGAACTAGCACTACAACCTCTCCAAATTTGGGGTTTATATCACCAAGTGACCCCGAGATACGTGGACCCAAAGTCGGGTCGCAAAATATTTTCGAAATAGGTTGAAATAATTTCAAATGCAGTTGAAATATTTTCAAATCTGGTTGAAATTATTTCAACTGCATTAGAAACTATTTCAACCAGATTTGAAAATATTTCATCTGCATTAGAAACTATTTCAACTGCATTAGAAACTATTTCAACCAGATTTGAAACTATTTCAACCAGATTTGAAAATATTTCATCTGCATTAGAAACTATTTCTATCACCAAGTAACCCCGAGATATGTGGACCCAAAGTCGGGTCTCAAAATATTTTCGAATTCGGTTGAAATAATTTCAAATGCAGTTGAAAAAATTTCAAATGCAGTTGAAAAAATTTCAAATTTCAAATGCAGTTGAAAAATTTTCAGTTGAAAAAATTTCAAATGCAGTTGAAATAATTTCAAATCATGTTGATACTATTTCAAGCGGATTCGAAAATATTTTGCGACCCGACTTTGAAAGGAGATCATTGGTGATCAGTGGGAAGAATGTTCCTTACATTGGTGATCAGTGAGAAGAATGTTTCTTACATTGGTGATCAGTGAGAAGAATGTTCCTTACATTGGTGATCAGTGAGAAGAATGTTCCTTACATTGGTGATCAGTGAGAAGAATGTTCCTTACATTGGTGATCGGTGAGAAGAATGTTCCTTACATTGGTGATCGGTGAGAAGAATGTTCCTTACATTGGTGATCAGTGAGAAGAATGTTCCTTACATTGGTGATCAGTGAGAAGAATGTTCCTTACATCGGTGATCAGTGGGAAGAATGTTCCTTACATTGGTGATCAGTCGGAAGAATGTTCCTTACATTGGTGATCAGTGAGAAGAATGTTCCTTACATTGGTGATCAGTGAGGAGAATGTTCCTTACATTGGTGATCAGTGGGAAGAATGTTCCTTATATTGGTGATCAGTGAGGAGAATGTTCCTTACATTGGTGATCAGTGGGAAGAATGTTCCTTACATTGGTGATCAGTGGGAAGAATGTTCCTTACATTGGTGATCAGTGGGAAGAATGTTCCTTACATTGGTGATCAGTGAGAAGAATGTTCCTTACATTGGTGATCAGTGAGAAGAATGTTCCTTACATTGGTGATCAGTGAGAAGAATGTTCCTTACATTGGTGATCAGTGAGAAGAATGTTCCTTACATTGGTGATCAGTGGGAAGAATGTTCCTTACATTGGTGATCAGTGTGAAGAATGTTCCTTACATTGGTGATCAGTGGGAAGAATGTTCCTTACATTGGTGATCAGTGGGAAGAATGTTACTTACATTGGTGATCAGTGAGAAGAATGTTCCTTACATTGGTGATCAGTGGGAAGAATGTTCCTTACATTGGTGATCAGTGGGAAGAATGCTCCTTACATTGGTGATCAGTGAGAAGAATGTTCCTTACATTGGTGATCAGTGAGAAGAATGTTCCTTACATTGGTGATCAGTGGGAAGAATGTTCCTTACATTGGTGATCAGTGAGAAGAATGTTCCTTACATTGGTGATCAGTGGGAAGAATGTTCCTTACATTGGTGATTAGTGAGAAGAATGTTCCTTACATTGGTGATCAGTGGGAAGAATGTTCCTTACATTGGTGATCAGTGGGAAGAATGTTCCTTACATTGGTGATCAGTGAGAAGAATGTTCCTTACATTGGTGATCAGTGGGAAGAATGTTCCTTACATTGGTGATCAGTGAGAAGAATGTTCCTTACATTGGTGATCAGTGAGAAGAATGTCCCTTACATTGGTGATCAGTGAGAAGAATGTTCCTTACATTGGTGATCAGTGGGAAGAATGTTCCTTACATTGGTGGTCAGAGTGAAGAATGTTCCTTACATTGGTGATCAGTGAGAAGAATGTTCCTTACATTGGTGATCAGTGGGAAGAATGCTCCTTACATTGGTGATCAGTGAGAAGAATGTTCCTTACATTGGTGATCAGTGGGAAGAATGTTCCTTACATTGGTGATCAGTGGGAAGAATGTTCCTTACATTGGTGATCAGTGAGAAGAATGTTCCTTACATTGGTGATCAGTGGGAAGAATGTTCCTTACATTGGTGATTAGTGAGAAGAATGTTCCTTACATTGGTGATCAGTGGGAAGAATGTTCCTTACATTGGTGATCAGTGGGAAGAATGTTCCTTACATTGGTGATCAGTGAGAAGAATGTTCCTTACATTGGTGATCAGTGGGAAGAATGTTCCTTACATTGGTGATCAGTGAGAAGAATGTTCCTTACATTGGTGATCAGTGAGAAGAATGTCCCTTACATTGGTGATCAGTGAGAAGAATGTTCCTTACATTGGTGATCAGTGGGAAGAATGTTCCTTACATTGGTGATCAGTGGGAAGAATGTTCCTTACATTGGTGGTCAGAGTGAAGAATGTTCCTTACATTGGTGATCAGTGGGAAGAATGTTCCTTACATTGGCCCTAAAACTATGGAGACACCATCAAATGAAAGATCAATCAGTTACGACTCAAGGAACTCCCGGCAACTTCTGGAGGAACTCTGGGGTTCTACGGAGCCCTCGTTGGGAATGTCGTTGGGAATGTTGTTGGGAATGTTGTTGGGAATGGCTACTCAAGGTGGAGTTCAGTGACAGAAGCCATGACAACATGGATCATTGGTCTGATCTCCGAGCTGACATTATTTTCACTATATAAAAGTAACATAAAGTTGCCTATCTTGTGAAATCAGATCACTAATGACTTTTTGTTGCAGTGAAATGTAAAGAAGACCTGTATGATGTGAAGGATCTGACAGAGCTTTGTCTTCTCTTCCAGGTGGAGAACCTGCATAGAGGCACCATGATTGCGGTAAGCTTTCCAGGGTCAGGAATCAGGAACATTATAGACCATTCTGCTGTATTAGGCACCACATTAGGATGTATTCCATCATTAAATACTGCAACCTTCTGCAGAATTCCTCGGGGTGTATTTATTATAAAGCCACATCCTGACATTCAGCAAACATCCTCTGCAGACGACTCTTCCGGGTCCACCTGTTTTAAATGACAGCGACTGATTCTCTGATGGAGAATGTTTGGTAATCATCACATTCACTGCTTTGTAAATAGACCCTTGAGGTTCATTATACTTTTATTGTCCCATAAATGTTTTACTAATTATTTCCTAATTACTATAATAACTTTCTTAAACAGGAGGATTGAATGAATGGCTTGGAAAGTATCCAGAGGAGGTCTGAAAACGATTTAGAGAGAGAGAGTCTGAATGCAAACAGGCACTGCTGTGCTTTCTGCTTAGGAAACTTTAATTGCTTTATACGAAAAAATACTTAAATAGGGGTAACCAGTGCGCTCAACCAAAAACTATTAAATCAAATAAGGAGAAAAATGGAAAAGGAAAGCAGCCAACATATAAGTGATCTCACACTTGTAAAGGTAAAATTGAATGAAGAGGGTATGTGGCGCTAACCCTTATGTAAATCAATAAATAATCTAAAAATAATCTAAAATGACCAGTTTGCAAAGCTCAGAGTATCCGAAAGATGAGTGACCTTTCACATAAATAGATATATAAAAACATGAAATAATGAACTAAATAGATAAAATTCCTTAATAGCAATACACATAAAATATTGAATAAATATAAGACGTGTGTATAAAATGACAAAATGTTCAATAAAAGTGATGGTGCTAAAATAACCGTGCTGAAAATAAATATATGTGCTGGGGTAAAAATGATGATGGAGTTGGGTTAAAAATAGTGAACACGAAATCTTCTAGCAATAAAAGGTGCACAGTGCAACGTGCAAAATATGTGAATAAAGAACCAATAGAGAACCGATAAATTGGTTCTGAAAGTGCAAGGGAATTGCAAGGAAATTGCAAGGGAAATTAATGATTGAATGTGCAGAAATATCCAAAATAATGACAAAGTGACCATACAGATGAAAAGAGTGTGTCACTGTAGGTATGGTATAATCAGATGATACCAAAACAATAATATCGCTGAAAAAAATTATTAAAAAATAAAAGTAAAATTTGGTGCACTACAAGTCCCAGCTTGTAAAGAAAAAAATGGCGGAAAATAAACGATAAAGTCCACAATCTGGAACAATGAAGAGCATAATGCTCTGGAATAAGTGAAGGTGAGTAGAAATATTCAGGAATCTTTGTGTTGATCACAGTGATGATCCGTGCAGGCAGTGCTCTGTGCTGACTTCAGGGGTGCACCCTACTAGTTCCCCCAGCCTCTCACCTCTATTTGCGGCCCCTACAGGCCTAGTGGAGCAGATAGCCTCTAAAGTGGCAAGCCTGGTCACTTTCCGGGTCCTCTTTCTTATGGGCTCCTATGGGCTCCTATAGGCTTCTATGGGCTCCTATGGACTCCTACTCCGATCCAAAAAGGCACTCCAGGGGTAAGGGGTCACTCACGGGTTAGATCAGCATGTAGGGGTTAAAGGTACAAAGAAGCGCTCCAATGTGTAGTAAAAAACAGGTTTATTGAAACAAAAATAATATCCACTCACATTTAAAGTTTTCTTGCATCAGCATAGATGAACTTCCGGTCGCGGCCGCAAACCGGAAGTAGAGCGATAGGCACCTGACTTCCTTCCTCCCTCACTAGTATCGTCACTAGCACACGTGACTTTGTCAAAGGGTAAGGCTGTCAGGTGTCTCTGGGCCTATTTATACAGTGGTCAATTGACGCTGTGCTGACAGCGGTGTAAATAACGACTAAAAGTTGACATTTGGACATACATAGTAGGACTTGATGACATATGCAATCCTAATCTGAGAAAATGAATCTATTTTTATTACATATAAAGGTCTGAAAATAAGGAAATAATTTAGCCTCATGGTTTAATAATAAATAACAATCACAGTGCCATCCAGTGGCCGGAGGTATAAATTGCTTTCTAAAAGTAGGAGAGACTACTCAATAGTGACATCCAGTGGTAGTAGATAAAAATAGGAGAGACTACTCAATAGTGACATCCAGTGGTAGTAGATAAAAATGACCATCAGGAAATATCCTTCATGTATGCCATCTAGTGGTCACTTGTAAGATTGGCCATATTCTTTAAAAATTCCAATTCTATTAGAAGAACTTTGTTAAAATTATGTATAAAAATGTAGTTTCAAGATGTAAAAAGGTCTAATAAAAATATTTTTTAGATAAAGAGACCTTACATAATAAAAAGAGACCCGACTAAAAATAATTAAAAAATAGGGAGAAAATTAATCATATTGGTAAAATCATTAAAATAAATATTAATAATATACCAGCATGTAATCAATAATTGGATATAAAACAATTCAAGTCGAATTCGACATTATGTCCCCATGGTCTGAGTGTACACAGTTCATATATCCATCTGGATTCAGCTTGGCTGATTCTAATAATCTTATTGTCACCTCTCCAGTGTGGCTTATATTTTTCGATGGCACATATTTTTAGGGACGAGGGATCTTTTTTGTGATATTTGGCATAATGCCTTGATAAGCTGTGCTTGTCAAAACCCTTTTTAATGTTTTGGACATGTTCCCGCAATCTCTTCCACAATTCTCTTTTTGTCCTTCCTATGTATTGGATCTTGCAAGGGCACTCCATTAGGTATACTACGCCCTCAGTCTTACATGTTATGAAGTCTTCAATATCATAGTCCTTATTTGTGACAGTAGATGTGAAGGAAGACTTCTTTTTCTTGGGCTCTTTAGTATGTCGACATGCATAACACTTTTTGCATGGGTAGTAGCCCTTCCCCTCAAAGAACGAAAAAGTCTTCTTAGGTGGTGGGTCTAGCACATTTTTAGCCAAATTGTCTCTTAGGGTAGGAGCCCTACCCTAAGAGACAATTTGGCTAAAAATGGGCTAGACCCACCACCTAAGAAGACTTTTTCGTTCTTTGAGGGGAAGGGCTACTACCCATGCAAAAAGTGTTATGCATGTCGACATACTAAAGAGCCCAAGAAAAAGAAGTCTTCCTTCACATCTACTGTCACAAATAAGGACTATGATATTGAAGACTTCATAACATGTAAGACTGAGGGCGTAGTATACCTAATGGAGTGCCCTTGCAAGATCCAATACATAGGAAGGACAAAAAGAGAATTGTGGAAGAGATTGCGGGAACATGTCCAAAACATTAAAAAGGGTTTTGACAAGCACAGCTTATCAAGGCATTATGCCAAATATCACAAAAAAGATCCCTCGTCCCTAAAAATATGTGCCATCGAAAAATATAAGCCACACTGGAGAGGTGACAATAAGATTATTAGAATCAGCCAAGCTGAATCCAGATGGATATATGAACTGTGTACACTCAGACCATGGGGACATAATGTCGAATTCGACTTGAATTGTTTTATATCCAATTATTGATTACATGCTGGTATATTATTAATATTTATTTTAATGATTTTACCAATATGATTAATTTTCTCCCTATTTTTTAATTATTTTTAGTCGGGTCTCTTTTTATTATGTAAGGTCTCTTTATCTAAAAAATATTTTTATTAGACCTTTTTACATCTTGAAACTACATTTTTATACATAATTTTAACAAAGTTCTTCTAATAGAATTGGAATTTTTAAAGAATATGGCCAATCTTACAAGTGACCACTAGATGGCATACATGAAGGATATTTCCTGATGGTCATTTTTATCTACTACCACTGGATGTCACTATTGAGTAGTCTCTCCTATTTTTATCTACTACCACTGGATGTCACTATTGAGTAGTCTCTCCTACTTTTAGAAAGCAATTTATACCTCCGGCCACTGGATGGCACTGTGATTGTTATTTATTATTAAACCATGAGGCTAAATTATTTCCTTATTTTCAGACCTTTATATGTAATAAAAATAGATTCATTTTCTCAGATTAGGATTGCATATGTCATCAAGTCCTACTATGTATGTCCAAATGTCAACTTTTAGTCGTTATTTACACCGCTGTCAGCACAGCGTCAATTGACAACTGTATAAATAGGCCCAGAGACACCTGACAGCCTTACCCTTTGACAAAGTCACGTGTGCTAGTGACGATACTAGTGAGGGAGGAAGGAAGTCAGGTGCCTATCGCTCTACTTCCGGTTTGCGGCCGCGACCGGAAGTTCATCTATGCTGATGCAAGAAAACTTTAAATGTGAGTGGATATTATTTTTGTTTCAATAAACCTGTTTTTTACTACACATTGGAGCGCTTCTTTGTACCTTTAACCCCTACATGCTGATCTAACCCGTGAGTGACCCCTTACCCCTGGAGTGCCTTTTTGGATCGGAGTAGGAGTCCATAGGAGCCCATAGAAGCCTATAGGAGCCCATAGGAGCCCATAAGAAGGAGGACCCGGAAAGTGACCAGGCTTGCCACTTTAGAGGCTATCTGCTCCACTAGGCCTGTAGGGGCCGCAAATAGAGGTGAGAGGCTGGGGGAACTAGTAGGGTGCACCCCTGAAGTCAGCACAGAGCACTGCCTGCACGGATCATCACTGTGATCAACACAAAGATTCCTGAATATTTCTACTCACCTTCACTTATTCCAGAGCATTATGCTCTTCATTGTTCCAGATTGTGGACTTTATCGTTTATTTTCCGCCATTTTTTTCTTTACAAGCTGGGACTTGTAGTGCACCAAATTTTACTTTTATTTTTTAATAATTTTTTTCAGCGATATTATTGTTTTGGTATCATCTGATTATACCATACCTACAGTGACACACTCTTTTCATCTGTATGGTCACTTTGTCATTATTTTGGATATTTCTGCACATTCAATCATTAATTTCCCTTGCAATTTCCTTGCAATTCCCTTGCACTTTCAGAACCAATTTATCGGTTCTCTATTGGTTCTTTATTCACATATTTTGCACGTTGCACTGTGCACCTTTTATTGCTAGAAGATTTCGTGTTCACTATTTTTAACCCAACTCCATCATCATTTTTACCCCAGCACATATATTTATTTTCAGCACGGTTATTTTAGCACCATCACTTTTATTGAATATTTTTTCATTTTATACACACGTCTTATATTTATTCAATATTTTATGTGTATTGCTATTAAGGAATTTTATCTATTTAGTTCATTATTTCATGTTTTTATATATCTATTTATGTGAAAGGTCACTCATCTTTCGGATACTCTGAGCTTTGCAAACTGGTCATTTTAGATTATTTTTAGATTATTTATTGATTTACATAAGGGTTAGCGCCACATACCCTCTTCATTCAATATTACAGCGTGGATCTAAGATGCCGGGACTACGCGCTCTGTGATCAGCAAGTATGTGAGACTCGCTGGATCAGTGTCCCCTACCAGTGCTCATCAGTGTCCCCTACCAGTGCTCATCAGTGTCCCCTACCAGTGCTCATCAGTGTCCCCTACCAGTGCTCATCAGTGTCCCCTATCAGTGCCATCCATCAGTGCCATCCATCAGTGCCACCCATCAGTGCCACCCATTCGTGACACCCATCCGTGCCCATCAGTGCTGTGCCCATCAGTACCGACTTATCTGTCCCCACCAGTGCAGCCTATCAGTGCCTACCAGTGCAGCCTATCAGTGCCCACCAGTGCAGCCTCATCAGCGCATATCAATGAAGCAGAAAAATTACCTGTTTGCAAAATTTTATAACAAACTATTAAACATGATTTTTTTTTCTAGTTTTCCATCTTATTTTTGTTTGTTTAGCAAAAAATAAAAAACCCAGCTGTGATTAAATACCACCAAACGAAATCTCTATTTGTGTGAAAAAAAATGATAAAAATTTCATTTGGATACAGTGTTGTATGACCGCGCAATTGTCATTCAAAATGCATCAGCGCCGAAAGCTGAAAATTGGTCTGGTCACGAGGGGGGTTTAAGTGCCCAGTAATCAGGTGGTTAAAGCCCAACTAAATCTTTAGTTTAAGGCCCCATTCACATCTGGGCGTTCTAGAATTGCTGGCAGAATTGCCAGATTCTGGAATACTCAGGGATCATTGGATGACATAGGATTCTCCAGGGGCACTACTCAAGAGTGTTTTGGGGTCATTTGATGACACAAGTTGCTCTGGGGTCACACCATAAGACGGGGTGCTTTGGGGTCACACGGGTGATGCGGGATGCTATGGAGTTACTGGGTGACAAAGGAGTCACTGGAGGTGCTGTGAGGTCACCATGTGACGCAGGATGCTCAGGGATCACTGGGTGACACAGCAGTTACTGGAGATGCTGGGGTCACAGGAGACACTGGAGTTATTAAAGACCCATGATTGCAGGGGTCATTAGAGACACAGAAGCAAAAGGGTCACTGTAGAATGAAGGTTGCTGGAAAAACAAGATGGCTGGAGACATTGGGGTCACTGGAGAATAGAGGTCACTGTAGACACAGGAGTCACTGTAGACACAGGGGTCACTGGTGACACTGGGGTCACTGTAGACACATGAGTTGCTGGAGTCATTGGGGTCACTGCAGACACAGGAGTCACTGGAAACATTGGGGTCACTGGAGGATAGAGGTCATTGGAGACACAAGAGTTGCTGGAGACACTGGGGTCACTGGTGTGGTAGAAATCTGTCTGTATGCAGAGCACACAGCCACATCTCTTGTGCTAATATAAGCACCCATTTCCGTCTTAATGATATAATACCTTACCTATCAACCCACTCATCCTAGTAATCAGACATTACCACATTCTCACGCCCTCATCTCAGCCTGGCTCGGTCAGCACCTCCTCTGGTTCCCCATTAAAGAGACATCACAAGCATTCTAACGTTCTCAACTCGGTCAGCATCCCTGCCTCCCTGAGCCGTGCATCTGCTTTTATTTACATATCAACAGGAAGTCCCAAACTTGAGGGTCTGCCTCCAACAGCCAAATGCCTCCTACAAATCTTGGGACCTCACAGAAAAACTAACAACACAGATTGTGAATGACCATATAAGGACATGACCAAATAAGGATTTGACAACACAGGATGTGACAATACAGAAACCCTTCCAACAGGGTTAGTTAAGCAATACAATACAGAAGAGGGTGGTGTCTTCACAGAGAGCCAATCAGACATTTGTATTCCTTCAAAAGAACCAATCACAGACATGTATACATTCAAATAGACTAGCAAACCGGCATGTGCAAACCGACTAAATGCTTTCAATGACGCAAACCATACAAAACCAATGAACGATGACTACAATTCCGCTGATAGGAATTTTATTATGTATTGTTCCAGAGAACAATGCATACCTAGTTATGCTACCCTTCCTTGTAGATGGAAGGCTACTAGCAGGTGTACACTGCAAATCTTGACTAGACATGTGCATTTTGTTATGTTCCGAATCGAAATTCGGACGAATTTTTCCTTATTCGGACATTTGGATGCATCCGAATTACCGAATTACAATACTAACGAATTTAACCGAATCCGAATTTTTTTCGAATCGAAAAATCGCGGACGAAATTCGAAATATCTCAGGGTCACTTAGTGATAGAAACCCCAATTTGGATATGTTATAGTGCTAGTTCTACTGTGTTTGCATACCAAATTTGGGGTTTCTAGCTACAAGTGGCCCCGAGAGACGTGGCCCCAAAGTCGGGTCGAAAAATGTCATTCTCTGCTGAAGAAAAGTGCTTGACATTTTGTGACCCGACTTTGGGGCCACATATCTCGGGGCCACTTGTAGCTAGAAACCCAAATTTGGTATGCAAACACAGTAGAACTAGCACTACAACCTCTCCAAATTTGGGGTTTATATCACCAAGTGACCCGAGATACGTGGACCCAAAGTCGGGTCGCAAAATATTTTCGAAATAGGTTGAAATAATTTCAAATGCAGTTGAAATATTTTCAAATCTGGTTGAAATTATTTCAACTGCATTAGAAACTATTTCAACCAGATTTGAAAATATTTCATCTGCATTAGAAACTATTTCAACTGCATTAGAAACTATTTCAACCAGATTTGAAACTATTTCAACCAGATTTGAAAATATTTCATCTGCATTAGAAACTATTTCTATCACCAAGTAACCCCGAGATATGTGGACCCAAAGTCGGGTCTCAAAATATTTTCGAATTCGGTTGAAATAATTTCAAATGCAGTTGAAAAAATTTCAAATGCAGTTGAAAAAATTTCAAATTTCAAATGCAGTTGAAAAATTTTCAGTTGAAAAAATTTCAAATGCAGTTGAAATAATTTCAAATCATGTTGATACTATTTCAAGCGGATTCGAAAATATTTTGCGACCCGACTTTGAAAAAAAAAATGAAATTGATTCTAACAGTCTGCAGAAGATCTGCAAAAAAAAAAAAGAAGTGAAATGGCTGTTAATAGTCTACAGGAGATCTGCTATTAAATTATATATTTTTTTCTATTCTGCTCTAATCTTTTCTATTTGAATTATACATTTTGGAAGATGGTTATTTACTTATATACATCTGTCACATAAAAAAAAAGATGTGAAATGGCTGTCACGGATGTCGATCGCAAGGCAAGTACATATGCTGTATGTCATTGTCCACTTGCCACAACACCTGCCACAAGCGCCAAGACACCTGCCATGAGTGCCACGTGACTGACCACAAGTGCCACGTGACCTGCCACGTGACCAAGTTGTGGATTGTCCACTTGCCATGTCACCTGCCACAAGTTATGGGGTTCCTAGCACCAAGTGACCCCCAGATATGGGGGATATGTCAAGTACTTTTCTACAGCAGAGAATTACATTTTGTGAGCCGACTTTGGGGCCACGTATCTCGGGGCCACTTATAGGTAGAAACCCCAAATTTGGTATGCAAACACAGTAGAACTAGCACTACAATCTCTTCAAATTTGGGGTTTATATCACCAAGTAACCCCGAGATACGTGGACCCAAAGTCGGGTCGCAAAATATTTTCGAATTCGGTTGAAATAATTTCAAATGCAGTTGAAATATTTTCAAATCTGGTTGAAATAGTTTCTAATGCAGTTGAAATAATTTCAAATCCAGTAGAAATATTTTTAAATTCGGTTGAAATATTTTTAAATCCGGTTGAAATAATTTCAAATGCGACAGATTTTTCGAATTCGGTCAAAAACTTAACAAAATCCGAAAACGAATTTAACGAATCTAACTAAACAAAATGAATTAATTAACGAATTAAAACGAAACAAAACAATTTTTTTCTTTTTGCACGTCTAACACGGATGTCGATCGCAAGGCAAGTACATATGCTGTATGTCATTGTCCACTTGCCACATCACCTGCCACAAGTTGTGCATTGTTCACTTGCCACAAGTGCCACGACACCTGCCACGAGTGGCACGACACCTGCCACGAGTGCCACGTGACCGGCCATGCGTGCCACGTGACCGGCCACACGTGCCACGTGACCGGCCACGTGACCAAGTTGTGGATAGTCCACTTGCCACGTCACCTGCCACAAGTTGTGGGGTTCCTAGCACCAAGTGACCCCAAGATAGGGGCGATATGTCAAGTACTTTTCTGCAGCAGAGAATTACATTTTGTGACCCGACTTTGGGGCCACGTATCTCGGGGCCACTTGTAGCTAGAAACCCCAAATTTGGTATGCAAACACAGTAGAAATAGCACTACAACTACAGACTATTAGTATCTATTTCGTTTTCTCACCAGATCTCCTGCAGACTATTAGCATCTATTTCTTTTTTTAGCAGATCTCCTGTAGACTATTAACAACCATTTCACTTTTTTTTTGCAGATCTCCTGCAGACAATTAGTATCTATTTTGTTTTCTCACCAGATCTCCTGCAGACTATTAGCATCTATTTCTTTTTTTAGCAGATCTCCTGTAGACTATTAACAGCCATTTCACTTTTTTGCAGATCTTCTGCAGACTGTTAGAATCAATTTCATTTTTTTTTTTCAAATTCGGGTGGCACTCATGGCTGGTGTCTTGGCGCTTGTGGCAGGTGTTGTGGCAAGTGGACAATGACATACAGCATATGTACTTGCCTTGCGATCGACATCCGTGACAGCCATTTCACATCTTTTTTTTTATGTGACAGATGTATATAAGTAAATAACCATCTTCCAAAATGTATAATTCAAATAGAAAAGATAAGAACAGAATATAAAGAAATATATAATTTAATAGCAGATCTCCTGTAGACTATTAACAGCCATTTCACTTCTTTTTTTTTTGCAGATCTTCTGCAGACTGTTAGAATCAATTTCATTTTTTTTTTTCAAAGTCGGGTCGCAAAATATTTTCGAATCCGCTTGAAATAGTATCAACATGATTTGAAATTTTTTCAACATGATTTGAAATTTTTTCAACTGCATTTGAAATTTTTTCAACTGCATTTGAAATTTTTTCAACTGCATTTGAAATTATTTCAACCGAATTCGAAAATATTTTGCGACCCGAATTTGGTTCCACGTATCTCGGGGTTACTTGGTGATAGAAACCCCAAATGGATTGGAGAGATTGTAGTGCTATTTCTACTGTGTTTGCATACCAAATTTGGGGTTTCTAGCTATAAGTGGCTCCGAGATACGTGGCCCCAAAGTCGGGTCACAAAATGTAATTCTCTGCTGTAGAAAAGTACTTGACATATCCCCCATATCTGGGGGTCACTTGGTGCTAGGAACCCCATAACTTGTGGCAGGTGACATGGCAAGTGGACAATCCACAACTTGGTCACGTGGCAGGTCACGTGGCACTTGTGGTCGGTGATGTGGCACTCATGGCAGGTGTCTTGGCGCTTGTGGCAAGTGGACAATCCACAACTTGGTCACGTGGCAGGTCACGTGGCACTTGTGGTCGGTCACGTGGCACTCGTGGCCGGTCATGTGGCAATCGTGGCAGGTGTCTTGGCACTTGTGGCAGGTGTTGTGGCAAGTGGACAATGACATACAGCATATGTACTTGCCTTGCGACCGACATCCGTGACAGCCATTTCACATCCTTTTTTTTTATGTGACAGATGTGTATAATAAATAACCATCTTCCAAAATGTATAATTCAAATAGAAAAGATTAGAACAGAATAAAAAAAAATATATAATTTAATAGCAGATCTCCTGTAGACTATTAACAGCCATTTCACTTCTTTTTTTTTTGAAGATCTTCTGCAGACTGTTAGAATCATTTTCATTTTTTTTTTCAAAGTCGGGTCACAAAATATTTTCGAATCCGCTTGAAATAGTATCAACATGATTTGAAATTATTTCAACTGCATTTGAAATTATTTCAACCGAATTCGAAAATATTTTGCGACCCGAATTTGGGTCCACGTATCTCGGGGTTACTTGGTGATAGAAACCCCAAATTTGGAGAGGTTGTAGTGCTAGTTCTACTGTGTTTGCATACCAAATTTGGGGCTTCTAGCTATAAGTGGCCCCGAGATATGTGGCCCCAAAGTCGGGTCACAAAATGTAATTCTCTGCTGTAGAAAAGTACTTGACATATCCCCCATATCTGGGGGTCACTTGGTGCTAGGAACCCCATAACTTGTGGCAGGTGACATGGCAAGTGGACAATCCACAACTTGGTCACTTCGCAGGTCACGTGGCACTTGTGGTCGGTCACGTGGCACTCATGGCAGGTGTCTTGGCGCTTGTGGCAGGTGTTGTGCCAAGTGGACAATGAGATACAGCACATGTACTTGCCTTGCGATCGACATCCGTGACAGCCATTTCACATCCTTTTTTTTTATGTGACAGATGTATATAAGTAAATAACCATCTTCCAAAATGTATAATTCAAATAGAAAAGATTAGAGCAGAATAAAAAAAATATATAATTTAATAGCAGATCTCCTGTAGACTATTAACAGCCATTTCACTTATTTTTTTTTTTGCAGATCTTCTGCAGACTGTTAGAATCATTTTCATTTTTTTTTTTCAAAGTCGGGTCACAAAATATTTTCGAATTCGGTTGAAATAGTTTCAAATGCGGTTGAAATAATTTCAACTGCATTTGAAATGATTTCAACTGCATTTGAAATGATTTCAACTGCATTTGAAATTATTTCAACCGCATTTGAAACTATTTCAACCGAATTCGAAAATATACCAAATTTGGAGAGGTTGTAGTGCTAGTTCTACTGTGTTTGCATACCAAATTTGGGGTTTATAGCTATAAGTAGCCCCGAGATATGTGGCCCCAAAGTCGGGTCGCAAAATGTCAAGCATTTTTCTGCAGCAGAGAATGACATTTTTCGACCCGACTTTGGGGCCACATATCTCGGGGCCACTTGTAGCTATAAACACCAAATTTGGTATGCAAACACAGTAGAACTAGCACTACAACATATCCAAATTTGGGGTTGGTGTTTCTATCACCAAGTAACCCCGAGATACGTGGACCCAAAGTCGGGTCGCAAAATATTTTCGAATTCGAAAATCGGTCGAAAACTAAACGAAATCCGAAAACGAATTTAACAAATTTAACGAATCTAACTAAACGAAATTAATTAATTAACGAATTAAAACGAAACGAAACAAAACGAATTTTTTCCTTTTGCACATGTCTAATCTTGACATGTGCTGATCAGACACAGCAGAGACAATGAGCATACATCGCCCCATAACCGATCTTTGCAGAGCAAACATATCCCCTCAGACGATCGTCTGTGCAATGCACAGGGGCCCTTTCGCTGGTGGACATACCCCCACTCCGCAAACACCTCTTTCCAAGTTTTCCACTACCTAACGGATCTCAACCAGCGTCAGTCTGCCCCAGTCAGCTCTTTAGAGCGGGCTGCGGGAGTGCTAACACTGGGAGACTTATGACAATACATTAAAATACATCTTCATAAAATTTTCCACAACACTGGAGAATAGAGGTCACTGAAGACAAAGGAGTCTCTGGAGACACTGTGGTCACTGGAGAATAGAGGTCGCTGGAGACACAGGAGTTGCTGGGGACACTGGGGTCACTGGAGAATAGAGGTCGCTGGAGACACAGGACTTGCTGGGGAAATTGGGGTCACTGGAGAATAGAGGTCGCTGGAGACACAGGACTTGCTGAGGACATTGGGGTCACTGGAGAATAGAGGTCTCTGGAGATATTGGGGTCACTGGAGAATAGAGGTCGCTGGAGACACAGGACTTGCTGGGGACATTGCGGTCACTGGAGAATAGAGGTCGCTGGAGACACAGGACTTGCTGGGGACATTGGGGTCACTGGAGAATAGAGGTCGCTGGAGACACAGGACTTGCTGGGGACATTGGGGTCACTGGAGAATAGAGGTCGCTGGAGACACAGGACTTGCTGGGGACATTGGGGTCACTGGAGAATAGAGGTCTCTGGAGATATTGGGGTCACTGGAGAATAGAGGTCGCTGGAGACACAGGACTTGCTGGGGAAATTGGGGTCACTGGAGAATAGAGGTCGCTGGAGACACAGGACTTGCTGAGGACATTGGGGTCACTGGAGAATAGAGGTCTCTGGAGATATTGGGGTCACTGGAGAATAGAGGTCGCTGGAGACACAGGACTTGCTGGGGACATTGCGGTCACTGGAGAATAGAGGTCGCTGGAGACACAGGACTTGCTGGGGACATTGCGGTCACTGGAGAATAGAGGTAGCTGGACACCCAGGAGTCTCTGGGGACATTGGGGTCAGTGGAGAATAGAGGTAGCTGGACACCCAGGAGTCTCTGGGGACATTGGGGTCAGTGGAGAATAGAGGTAGCTGGACACCCAGGAGTTTCTGGAGACATTGGGGTCAGTGGAGAATAGAGGTAGCTGGACACCCAGGAGTCTCTGGGGACATTGGGGTCAGTGGAGAATAGAGGTAGCTGGACACCCAGGAGTTTCTGGAGACATTGGGGTCAGTGGAGAATAGAGGTCGCTGTAGACACAGGAGTCACTGGAAACATTTGGGTTACTGGATAATAGAGGTCGCTGGAGACACTGAATTTGCTGGAGACATTGGGGTCACTGGAAAATAAGCTCTAAACTGTTGGCACTTTATAAATTCTGTATAATAATAATAATAATAATAATAGAGGTCATTGGAGACATTGGGGTCATTGGAGAATAGAGATCGCTGGAGACATTGGGGTCATTGGAGACATTGTGGTTGCTGGAGAATAGAGGTCACTGGAGAAGCTGGAGACATTGGGGTCGTTGGAGAATAGAGGTCACTGGAGACATTGGGATTACTGGAGAATAGAGGTCACTGGAGACGCTGGAGACATTGGGATTACTGGAGAATAGAGGTCACTGGAGACACTGGGGACATTGGGATTATTGGAGAATAGACGTCACTGGAGACACTGGAGACATTGGGATTACTGGAGAATAGAGGTCACTGGAGACACTGGAGACACTGGAGACATTGGGGTCATTGGAGAATAGAGGTCACTGGAGACACAGGGGTCACAGGATTGCACAGGGGTCACAGGGTCTATGGAGACAAAGGAGTGCAGGAGTCACTAGAGGCATAGCAGTGCAGAGGTTGCTGAAATGCACAGAGGTCACAGTACAGTAAATGAAAGCATGGCGGGCATGGGGGGACTTGGCTTGTAAATAGAGATGGTTGCCTAGCCCTTTAAGGTAGTGCCCGAGCTGTGATTGGTTGTGGCACTTGCACTTTGGGTGGAACTAGAAGCAGTGATCTCTCTGTAGAGGTGTGACACTTCCCTTGCTATGTCAGACCTGAGATTCTGCAATCGGAGAAGATCATGCTCCCTGCTGATTGGAGAGCTCTAGCTTTACCTCAGCAGGATACATGGCAGACTTCTGCAGAGAGACCACTGTTTACACACAGACACAAAAAAAGCCCTTCTCTGCAGGCTAGCAATGTCTGCTGACTAGAAGACTTGTGGTAAGATATTTAGACCAGCAAGGCACAATCATTACGTGGCACTATTTGGTGGGATCTATATAATTGCACACAATACACATATATGAGGTTCACATCTATAAAGACTACGAATCCCCTTTATCAGCATTCTGTCCACATTCTATTCTTCTCATACAGAGTCCGTATAACCTGATACAATTGTTCCGATTTTATTACCATTTTTATTTCCAGATTTTGTGGTTGATCTGCGGAGGATTCTCAATCGTATCTTCATCAGGTGAGAGCCCTGAAGACTTCTAGTCCTTTATGACCCTCCAGAGACAAAACCCCGGATGACCCCTCACACTACCAGGATACTCATAACAATAATTCATTAATAAAGACCCCATTTTCTTAATTTTTAGCCATTTGCCGCCCTCCTCACAGGAGTCACTTTATATCAGGATCTTCAGGTTGTTTGAAAAAAATTAAAAGCCAACATCTACAAATGCTGTAGCTGCTTAATTTTCATTAACCACTTCAATACCGGGCTTTTAAACACCTTTCCTTACCAGAGCACTTTTTGCGATTCGGCACTGCGTCGCTTTAACTGACAATTGCGCGGTCGTGCGACGTTACACCCAAACAAAATTGACGTCCTTTTTTTCCCACAAATAGAGCTTTCTTTTGGTGGTATTTGATCACCTCTGCGGTTTTTATTTTTTGCGCTATAAACAAAAGAGCGACAATTTTGAAAAAAAACACAATATTTTTTACTTTTTGCTATAATAAATATCCCATTTTTTTTAAAAAAAACTATTTTTTTCCTCAGTTTAGGCCGATACGTATTCTTCTACATATTTTTGGTAAAAAAAATCGCAATAAGCGTATATTGATCGGTTTGCGCAGAAGTTATAGTGTCTACAAAATAGGGGATAGTTTTATTGAATTTTTTTTTTTTTTTTTTTACTAGTAATGGCGGCGATCTGCGATTTTTTTTCGTGACTGCGACATTGCGGCGGACACTTCGGACACTTTTGACACATTTTTGGAACCATTCACATTTACACAGCGATCGTTGCTATAAAATTGCAATGATTACTGTGTAAATGTGACTGGCAGGGAAGGGGTTAACACTAGGGGGCGCTGCAGGGGTTAATGTGTTCCCTAATAGAAGTGATTCTAACTGTGGGGGGAGGGGACCCAAGGGGAGGAGACCGATCATGTGTTCCTCCGTACTGAGATCACATGATCGGTCTCCTCCTCGCTGACAGGAGCGTGGAGCTGTGTGTTTACACCCCATCATTACACACACAGCTCCACGGTCCCGCACGGTCCCGTTGTTTTAACGGGCAATCGCGGGTGCCCGGCGGACATCGCGGCCGCCGGGCACTCGCACCGGGTCCCAAGCGATGCCACGGGCGCGCGCGCGCTCCCAGGCGGCCGGGAATGCGAGGACGTTATATGACGCCCACCCAGGATGGTAGATCCACCTTGTGGGGCGTCATGTGACTATGGCGCGGTATTGAAGCGGTTAAAAAGACACTTTACCTGTCCAGGGGTCCAGTCCTAGCCTCACCTTGGCCGGTTCTTCGCCGGTCTTCGGGTCCCCGGCACCGGCATGTAGGAAGTTGGCTGCGATTCCTTGCGGCTGCACAGCCAGCTTCTCATCTGTAGTGTGCTGTATGAATGGTCCCGCAGACTCCTGGGATGTGTCCTAAGAGGTTGCAGGCAGTTGGAGTGAACTTCAGGTGGAATCACTTTCAGCATTGCAACTGGAAGTGGGAGCGGGTACCTACCAAAAGTAGGTACCTGCCCCCCCCCCCCCCCAAAAAAATTCCCAGAAGTGTTGGGGTGGGGAGGAGGATATAAGGCAGAACTTCCAGAACTTCTTCTTTAGGGTGAAGTTCTACTTTAATGTGGCAAAATACTAAATATTTATATATGTTTTTAGCTGAACTACCCAAAATTAGATTTTTGTTTTTTGTACACACTTGAAAATCTGTCTCTGTGTTCATGGAAGGACACAGTAAAGCAATCTTGACCATAGCGCCACCTGCAGGAGTCAGACACTAGGCATAAAATAGACATGTGCAATTCGTTTCGTTTTTTTTTTTTTCGTTTTTCTATTTTTTTCGTTATTTTCGTTCGTTCGTTTTCGTACGAATCGAACGAATCCGATTAACGAATCGTCCGATTAACGAATCCGAAAAACAACGAAAGTCCGAAAAAAAACAAATCAGAAACAACGAATGTACGAATGAAGAATATCCGAAAAACGAAAATAGGAACAACGAAAATGAACGAGATAATTCGTACATTCGTAAATTATTATTTTTTTTGTTGAATTGGTAATTTTCCGTATCCCTTACAATGGCGCTGCTTAACGTGCTTCGAATAGATTGAACGAAAAAATTCGTACATTCGTAACTTTTTTTTTTTTTTTTTTTCGTATCGTAATTTCCGGTGTCCCTTACAATGGCGTTGCTTAACGTGCTTCGAATGGATTGAACGAAAAATATCGTACATTCGTAACTTTTTTTTCGATTCGTAACTTTTTTTTTCGATTCGTAACTTTTTTTTTTCGATTCGTAACTTTTTTTTTTTGATTTGTAACTTTTTTTTTTGATTCGTAATTTTCCGTGTCTCTTGAAATGTAATAATAGCATACACATTACATAAAATTATGAATTATGCTCCGATTACGAATCTACGAATGTTACGAATGTACGAATAAATACGAATGCGTCCGAATTTCGAATAAACGGAAATTAAAGTAACCAAAAAAAGAATCAACGAAAAAATAACTCTTACGAATGTACGAATCGTTACGAATCGACGGAAACGAAAAAAACGAAACGAAAATATAATTTTTTTTTCGAAAACGAAAAAAAACGAAACGAAAATAAACAGATTTTTTTGTTGTGCACATGTCTAGGATAAAACAAATGCCCTAGAGAAGAAGACCCTAGAGAATAAAATGGCGATCGTTGCAATTTTTATGTCACATGGTATTTGCACAGCGGTTTTGCAAACGCAATTTCTTTGGAAAAAATACACGTTAATTAACTAAAACAAAAAACACAATACACGCAAATTTTTATCTATAATATAAAAGATGATGTTACCCCGAGTATATAGACACTAAACATGTTACGCTTTAAAATTGCGCAGGCTCCTGGAATGGCGACAAACTACGGTGCCTAAAATTCTCCATAGCGGCGCATTTCAATTTTTTTTTACAGGTTACCAGTTTAGAGTTACAGAGGAGGACCAGTGCTAGAATTATTGCTCTCGCTCCAAAGTTTGCAGCGATCAGTGGTAATTTTGTTGACTAAAACATTTTCGTCAACTAAATTAATACTATTTTAGTCGACTAAAATAGGACTAAAACTAAAACAATTGAGATCAATAAAATAGGACTAAAATTAACCACTTCAGCCCCGAAAGATTTTACCCCCTTCCTGACCAGAGCACTTTTTGTGATTCGGCACTGCGTCGCTTTAACTGACAATTGCGCGGTCATGTGATGTGGCTCCCAAACAAAACTAATGTCCTTTTATCCCCACAAATAGAACTTTCTTTTGGTGGTATTTGATCACCTCTGCGGTTTTTATTTTTTGCGCTATAAACAAAAAAAAAAGAGCAACAATTTTGAAAAAAACGCATAATTTTTTACTTTTTTGCTATAATAAATATCCCCCAAAAATATATAAAAAAAAATATTTTTTCCCTCAGTTTAGGCCGATACGTATTCTTCTACATATTTTTGGTAAAAAAAAATGCAATAAGCGATTATTGATTGGTTTGCGCAAAAGTTATAGCGTTTACAAAATAGGGGATAGTTTGATAGCATTTTTATTAATAATTTTTTATTTTTTTTAAATGGCGGCGATCAGCGATTTTTATCGTGACTGCGACATTATGGCGGACACATCGGACATTTTTGACACATTTTTTTTGGACCATTGTCATTTTTACAGCGATCACTGCTATAAAATTGCACTGATTACTGTAAAAAGGGGATAGTTTTATGGCATTTTTATTAATAATTTAATAATTTTTTTTAAATGGTGGCGATCTGCTTTATTTTATCGTGACTGCGACATTATGGCGGACACATCGGACATTTTTGACACATTTATACAGCAATCAGTGCTATACAAATGCACTGATTGCTGTGTAAATGAAAAACGGAAAATTGTATCATACTTACCGTAATTTTCCTTTCCTGGTGCCTATCCATGGCAGCATACCTGTGATAGAGCTCCGCCTCGACTCCTCCCTCAGGACTAGTGAATAGCATAAATTAAAGGCACCGTCCCTCCCCCAACATTCTCTGTAATATAGCATACCGAGGGTGGGAGCGTATGCTGCCATGGATAGGCACCAGGAAAGGAAAATTACGGTAAGTATGATACAATTTTCCGTTTTCCTGGTGCCTCCATGGCAGCATACCTGTGATAAATAACTAGCTGACAAGGGTGGGATAATGCTTGTTAAATGTTTAATCAGAAAGGGACATCGCAGCCTGGA
>CM053027.1:2523857-2725595 GCA_028564925.1 Lithobates sylvaticus
AATATTCATCTTCCGACTGTGGACACAATAATTTGGTCATAACTTTAGATAAATTTTTTTTTTTTTTTTTTTGTAAGAGTTATTGACATTGGCTGGGTCTAGTTGAGGGATATAAAGGATTTAATAAGGGAAATATATATTAAAAAAAATATATTTTTTGTTAGATTATAATTAGCTGAAGTGACTCTACTACACGGGAAACCTACACCGAGTCCCATATGAGAGGGTGCAACTAGCTGTAGGCGAGGACATTCATGGTACATTTTAAATGATTAACTGGTTTGTGACAGACCTAGCCGGAACACAGGCTTTTGGAGAGGACTGAATGCGAGCCTCTTGCCGACCGATTATGGGCCCTGGATTTTAAGGGGCACAGGGTGAATGAGAACCCCACTATAATCTGTGCTAGTCAGATTCAATGCTGTATATATGCAGGGCCGGACTGGGCATAAAAAACAGCCCTGGAAATAATTTCATAGCAGCCCCAGTGGTGTAGCATGGGTTGTCATTTAGCACTCCGAGTCCCTTCCACTCGTACAGTATATTTAGCATAAGGTACCCCTATGGTACCTCATGGATGTACCATACTTTCTTTTTTCTCCTTTCTTTCCCTTTTATCTCTCTCTATCCTAATGTCTCTTTTTTTCCCCCATATATCGCTCTCTATCCATCTGTCATGTTCTTTCTCTCCCGCTTTCTTTGTTCCTCCCCGTTTTTTTATTCCTTCTCCTCATCTTTGTTTTTTTACCCCCCTCTCTCACTTCTTTATCTACACACACACACACACACACGCTGTATGTATTTACACCTATATGTATATTGCACCCAATGAATTATTGTCTTTTGGGGGAGGGTGGATTCCAATGTGAAGTGTGCCTTGGCCATAGCGCCCACCATAAAGCATCCTCCCTCTTTACTGGTCCAGGACTGGGGGCTGTAATATACTTCTGCTGTGGCAGATGGGGAAGTGTGTACAGTGTGTGTGTACAGTGTGTGTGTCCTCTCCTGCAGGGATTGCAGACACATTACAGGAGATGGTCAGAGGCTGCAGATATAGTACAGGCAGGGATTTTTTCAGCTGGAACTTGGTGGAACTCAGTAGCACCACCTCAGGCCCTCTGCTCCCTGCTCACCACTATCGCTCTGTGGGAGCCGGACTTCTGTGTTTACAAGTGACAGCTTGGGTCCCTCAGATCTGATCTCCTGAGTGGCTCCCACTAAATGCAGGATGGGGAGAAGGGGGATGCAGGTGCCTGGAGTGTGTGCAGGGCATGGCTGAGTCCCTGCACCTATTCTCTGAGAAAAAAAAGCCATGAGTACAGGAGATGGTCAGAGACTGCAGCCATAGTACAGGAGAGGGTCAGAGACTGCAGCCATAGTACAGGAGAGGGTCAGAGACTGCAGCCATAGTACAGGAGAGGGTCAGAGACTGCAGCCATAGTACAGGAGAGGGTCAGAGACTGCAGCCATAGTACAGGAGAGGGTCAGAGACTGCAGCCATAGTACAGGAGAGGGTCAGAGACTGCAGCCATACTACAGGTTAGGGATCGCAGACATGATTGATTCAGGAGACTGCATTTAAAGCTGAACTCAGTGTACAGGTATATAGTATCGCTGGGTTGCTCCACTCTATTTAAACCATCTCTGCAAGATCAAGTCAGTCATTTTACTTTGAAAGTACAACCAAGTGACAGAACACAGCTTCACATCCCATTTCCAAAATACACATTTTCTTGCAAACACTAAACTTCTCAGGATTAGTGGAGGACAGTAACCAGTTAATGGGGCTGTGAAGCTTTTAGCATGATCCTGCAGTACATCCTCCAAAAAAAAAAAAAAACCCCAAACAATCTGTGCAGCACACACAGAGGGAGCTCTGGCTAAATAGCTGATTATAAGCTGAAAGGGTTAACAGCCATGTGTCCTGGTCTCATAGAATGCTGCTGCAGAGTCTTCCAGAGATCTTATCAGTGTCATCCGACAATGTGCAGGTCGGGTTAGCAAATAAATAAAAAAGTAATCAGGGAGACACAAGGGAGGGGAGGCTGATCGGTAACCTGCACACTGCCTCATCACATTTGGAAGACACTGCAGCCGGCCAGCTACATCTTACTGTTCTCCAGACGATCCAGACTTGTGAGAGCTGCAGAACTTACATTATTGTAGTCATACCTCCTTGTATCTCCCTCCTGGCGACCCCATTCAGCCCCACTCCAGCGCTTACAGTCAAATGTGAGCGGGGGAGGGCTACACTGCCTGCTGATTGGCTGTGGATGGATGGGAGGAGGAGCAAGTCCCCTAAGCAGCGCTATTGGCTGTGGGTTCCCTGCTAAAAGAAATGATCAGTCTACTGCCCAGTAAACACACAGTAAGCGTCCATGCTCCCTCCCTCCTGCACACCACAGACCTGCCTGCCGCACTGCTAGAATTCGATTCCTCAGCTAGCCCCGCCTCCTGTTCACAGCTCCTAGCTGACAGCGGCCCCAGGGCAGCCAGCCTACCGGGAAATCTCCCGCTATCCCGGTAGGCCAGTCCGGCCCTGTATATATGTATATATGTATATATTGTACAGGACTGTGGTCCCTTTAAGGGAACAAAAAGGGTTAACTCACCTGTCAAAGGAAGTGGGTTTAAAAACAAGACAGGAAGTTGCAGATGGGTGTGGAGGAGTGCAGAGGAGATAGTGGTTTGTGTGTGGTTTGATTCGCAGCAACCAAAGTGGACAGCAGCGTTCTGCCTGGAAGCCTCCTAGCAGTTAAAGTCACCTGCAACCACCCAAGGACTGTTTGATTGCGATAGCAATGCTGGACTTTGCATGTCGGTGAGACTGAAACCTTTTTCTTTTGTTTTGCAGCTGTAAAGCTGTTTAAGTTTAATAAACCTCCTTTTGAACTAAAAGCCTGTGTCCTGCGATCTAGCTGGTTCCCCGAACTTTACAAGTGGTGCTCGAATGCAGGCAGGACAGAGTAACAGGCGTTTTTTTGCTGTTTTTGCATTTGAATTTAAAACTGACATTTAAAAGGGATAGTACAGTGGATTTATGTCCTGGGTTAAAGCTGCCCAAACCCTGAAAGCTGAAGCAATGGAGGAACTCATTAAACAACTGTCCCTGGCTAATATACAAGCGCAGACCCCAGGGCCATCTTAAGAGCATTATAGGCCCCCAGGCAATACAGTGCACTGGGGCCCTGTCTACACAATCACGCACGAGAATAAAAATGCAAATTATCAATAAGGCTATATTTATTGGTACTTCCAACAAAATCAGTGTTTAAACATTAACACTTTAAACAATTAAAACGTTTGGACAATATAACACGAGTTTGGTGGGCACAGTGGCAGCGTTTGATGGGCACAGTGGCAGCGTTTGATGGGCACAGTGGCAGTTTTTATGGGCACAGTGGCAGTTTTTATGGGCACAGTGGCAGCTTTGATGGGCACAGTGGCTGTTTGATGGGCACAGTGGCAGCTTTTGATAGGCACAGTGGCTGTTTGATGGGCACAGTGGCAGCTTTTGATGGGCACAGTGGCAGCTTTGATGGGCACAGTGGCAGCTTTGATGGGCACAGTGGCAGCTTTGATGGGCACAGTGGCTGTTTGATGGGCACAGTGGCTGTTTGATGGGCACAGTGGCAGCTTTTGAGGGGCATAGACAGTGGCTGTGTTTGATGCACAACTTGAACTTACTTAAGTAGACAGTATTAGACTTACTTGAGGCCGCCGGCCTGGTGCAGTAAGATGGAAAGAAAGAAAGAAAGATGGAAGAAAAGAAAGATGGAAGAAAAGTAAGATGGAAGGAAGGAAAGACATATGGAAGGAAAGATGGAAGGAAAGAAAGAAAGAGAGAAGGAAAGGAAGGAAAGGTGGAAGGAAAGAAAGAAAGGAAAGAAACGAAAGAAAGAAAAGATGGAAGGAAAGGTAGAAAGAAAGCGAGAAAGAAAGAAAAGATGGTAGGAAAGGTGGAAGGAAAGAAAGAAAGAAAGAGAGAAAGAGAAAGAAAAGATGGTAGGAAAGAAAGAAAGAGAGAAGGAAAGAGAAAGGAAGAAAAGGTGGAAAGAAAGAAAGAAAGAAAGAGAAAATATGAAAGAGGGAAAGATAGAAGGCAAGAAAGAGAAAGGAAGGAAAGGTGGACGGGTGGACGGAAAGAAAAAAAGAAAGAAAGAGATAAGGAAAGAAAGAAAAGATGGAAGGAAAGGTGGAAGGAAGAAAGAAAGAGAAAACGAAGGAAAGATGGAAAGAAAGAAAAGATGGAAGGAAAGATGGAAAGAAAGAAAAGATGGAAGGAAAGATAGAAAGCAAGGGGGATGGAGGAAGAAGGGAAGGAAAGGCATCCCCTACATCAGTGTACTCACTGGGAGGCAGGAGGGGCTGGATGGATCAGACTGCCCTTTTCCTTTTCTTGTTTTCTGGGCTTCATCATGCAGACACAGGAGGAGAGGGCGGGAGGAGGAGGAGCAGAAGCAGGTCTCTCCTCTCCTGTCTGGCTGTGCGGGCAGCAGGGGAGGGGAAGATCTGTCAGAGCAGGCTCTGCTCAGCGGCTCTCCCTGTCTGTGATCCGGAGCTGTAAGTGAGCTCCGATCACAAGGTAACTTTCACTCGCAGCCTGTCTCTCCCTGTAGAGTGGGAGGACTGAGGACTATGCTGCTGAAAGATTCAGCTCTCTAATTAGGTAAACTAGCTGGCTGTGTGAGGCCCCTGAGAGGGCGAGGCCTTAGGCCATCGCCTAATTTGCCTAATTAGAGAGCCGCCTCTGATCTCGGTTGTGGCAGCTGCTGCCGTTACCGAGATATCCCTCTTCAAAAAAGGGAAGTACATCGTCGTGCGCTGGTCGTAAAGTGGTTAAAACACCGCTGCACAAATACCGTGTGACATAAAATATTTATTCTCTAGATTCTCTGCTAAAAAAATTATATAATGTTTGGGGGTTCTAAGTAATTTTCTAGCAAAAAATACTGATTTTAACTTGTAGACACCAAATGTCAGAAATAGGCGTAGTCATGAAAGGGTTAATTTAGGTGGTTATATTATCAACTTTGTGTAATATGGAAGAAGACAGAGCTACAAGAGAACATGGTAAAAACATGAGGCAAGATGCAGAAAAAAAAAAAAAAAACACAAGGGAAATATAAACAATGTAACATAAAATGAGGCAGTTGGATGTACTCACTCTGCCTGCTGAGCTCTCTGCATCTCCCAGTGATATGAAAACTCTTTTACTATTCTGAGTATTTGGAGGGAGTTTGTTTCACTTTCTGTAACAGACTGCGTTTACAAGAAATCACATGATCACTCCCGCTCTATTTAACCACTTTAAGACCAGCCTTGTTTTGGATTTTAGGTGTTTACATGTTTAAAACTGTTTTTTTTTTGCTAGAAAATTACTTAGAACCCCCAAACATTATATATTGTTTTTTTTTTTTTCTAACACCCCAGAGAATAAAATAGCGGTCATTGCAATACTTTTTTTCACACTGTATTTGCGCAGCGGTCTTACAAGCGCACATTTTTTTTGGAAAAAAAAAAAATCACTTTTTTGAATAAAAAAATAAGACAACAGTAAAGTTTGTCCAATTTTTTTATATATCGTGAAAGACAATGTTACGCCCAGTAAATTGATACCCAACACGTCACGCTTCAAAATTGCGCCCACTCGTGGAATGGCGTCAAACTTTTACCCTCAAAAATCTCCATAGGCGACGTTTAAAAAATTCTACAGGTTGCATATTTTGAGTTACAGAGGAGGTCTAGGGCTAGAATTATTGCACTCGCTCTACTGATCATGGCGATACATCACATGTGTGGTTTGACCACCGTTTTCATATGTGGGCGCTACTCACGTATGCGTTCGCTTCTGCACGCAAGCTCGTCGGGACGGGGCGCTTTAAAATTATTATTTTTTTTCTTATTTTTTTTTTCTTAATTTTATTTTTTTTTTTACACTGTTTTTAAAAAATAAATAAAAAATTGGGTCTCTTTTATTCCTATTACAAGGAATGTAAACATCCCTTGTATTAGAAAAAAAGCATGACAGGTCCTCTTTAAATATGAGATCTGGGGGGTCAAAAAGTCCTCAGATCTCATATTTGGCCTTAAATGCAAAAAAAAAAAATGTAATTTAAAAAATGTGCTTCTAAGACATTAGGGGCGGAAGTGACGTTTTGACGTGGCTTCCACCCTGCTATGGTATAGAGACGGGTGGGGGCCATTTTAGCCTCACTAAGAGAGGAGAATAAAGCATTCAGCAGCTGCATGGAGGAATATAGAAAGCTCACTTCCTCTATATGCCGCCCCCTGCTGATACCCCTATCCAACTTCTTTTACTGCCCCCCCTTCTCCTTGTGCTCCCCCCAGTGCTCTCCTCCCCCACCAGACTCTCCAGCCCCCAACCCCCACAGTTCCCTCAACTCCTGTTCTTTCTGCCCCCCCTGCTCTCCCCATCCTTCTCTAGCCACCCCCCCCCCACAGTGCTCTCCACCCTCCGCAGTGCTCCCCAGCCCCCCGCGCTCCCCCCGCAGTGCTCCCCACCACAGTGCTCTCCAGCCCCCACAGTGCTCTCCACCCCACACAGTGCTCTCCACCCCACACAGTGCTCTCCAGCCCCCACCGTGCTCTCCAGCCCCCACCGTGCTCTCCAACCCCCACAGTGCTCTCCAGCCCCCACCCCAGTGCTCTCTACCCCCCCAGTGCTCTCCAGCCACTGTGCTCTCCACCCCTGTTCTTTTTGTCTCCCCCACCAGTGCTCTCACAAGCTCCCCCCAGCACTCTCCACTCCCCCCTGCATTTTGCCCCCACCCATGTGCTCTCCAACCCCACCAGTGCTCTCCAGTCCCCCGTGCTTTCCACCTCTGTACTTTCTGTCCCCCATGGGTGCTCTCCACTCCCCCTGCTCTTTGTACCCCCCAGTGCTCTCCAGCCCTGTTTTTATGCCCCCCCCCCCAGTGCTCTCAAGCTCCCGTCCAGTGCTCTTCGCCACCCCACACTCTTATCCCCCCAGTGCTCTCAGCCTCCCGTGCTCTCCACCCCTGTTATTTTTGCCCCCCCCCCCCACCCAGTGCTCTGCACTCCCCACCCCTGTGATCTCCACTCCCCCCTGCTCTTTGCACCCACCCATGTGCTCTCCAACCCCGCCAGTACTCTCTGCTCCCCCTTCTCTCCAGCTCGCACCCAGTGCTCTCCACTTCCCCAGGACCAGGGGACAGGCTGACTGGGGCCGGAAAGTGAGCATGGCTGAAGGTGCAGGTGGCCCAGGACCACTCCATCTCACAGCAAACAGATCCTCTGGAAGGAGCACTGTCCCCATCCAAAACGAGAACAGCCCCTGCCTGCTGCTGGCCATCATGGATATCCTGCTGGCATGCAAGGTACTGTACCGAGCATCAACAACACACCTTCCCACAGACAGGGACTGCAGACTGGGACATGGGGCACAGGAGGGGCTGCAATGATGGGCACAGTGAGGCTGCATTCATGGGCACAGTAAGGCTGCATTCATGGGCACAGTGAGGCTGCTTTCACGGCACAGTAAAGCTGCATTTAATGGGCACAGTGAGGCCGCAATGGTGGGCACAGTGAGGCCGCAATGGTGGGCACAGTGAGGCCGCAATGGTGGGCACAGTGAGGCCGTATTCACGGGCAGAGTAAAGCTGCATTTGATGAGCACAGTGAGGCTGCATTTGATGGGCACTGGCAAAGCTGCATTTGATGGGCACTGGTGAGGCTGCATTTGATGGGCACAGTGAGGCTGCATTTGATAAGCACTGGCAAAGCTGCATTTGATGGGCACTGGTGAGGCTGCATTTGATGGGCACAGTGAGGCTGCATTTGATGGGCACTGGTGAGGCTGCATTGAGCTCTTGTATCATGTCTGCAGTCTCTGACCATCTCCTGTATCATGTCTGCAGTCTCTGAGGGAGTCTGAAGAGGAGTCAAGAGTGGGAGCGCCGCCAGGATGAGGGTCATGGGAGAAGTCAGTGTGTGGACTGTGGATAAGCTGGCTATATCCTATAGGAGGAGATTATAGGATAAAACCAGAGCCACCAAGCTGGAGCCGTCTGACTGAGCCCTGCTTGGTGCACCTGAGAGGAGGTCAGTGACAGCACCGCCATGCCAGTCTGAAGGGGGGGGTCACTGATGTAAGGGGGGAGTGAATACGATAATGTAAGGGGGCACTGATATAAAGGGTTTCCCCCTTATATCAGTAACCCCCCCCTTACCTTAGTGTATTCTTTCAGCGGAATGTGGTCCCCCCCCCCACGTTCTGAGTTCCTGGGGTCCCCTTTGATGATTGACCACTTTTAACTGGAATTTGCTTATATATATATATATATATATATATATATATATATATCTATATCTCCCTATGTGATTTCATATCTGTCTTTTCTATATATAATACACTCTTCAAATGTGCTTTAAAATGTATGGTTTTCCCTTTCTTGAACCAGAAAATAATGACGTTATGCTGTTGTGCTGGTATAATAATGCTGTGGGGCTGGTATGAAATTTTTTCCAGGGCTGAACTTTATTCCCAGTCCGGCCCTGGCAGCAGCTGCTGCCGTTACCGAGATATCCCTCTTCAAAAAATAGACGTACATCGTCGTGCGCTGGCCGTAAAGTGGTTAAATCTCTGCAATATATCTCATTAGGATTATTACATTCAGCTAACACTCCATCCAATACCGATGGGCTAAAGGAAATTCAGAGAGGAAGGGACCAACATGATCCTAATCACGCCCTTTTTGCCAAAAAGGCCTTGGTTTGCAACACTACTAAATCTGGCTGCAGAGCCTCCTTGGAAACTACTGTTCAGGGAGGACCTTCTAACACAGGGGTCGGTGGTTCATCCAGAGGCAGACCGACTACACCTAACTGCTTGGTTTCTGAGGAAGACCTCCTAAAGACTAAAGCCCCATACACACGGTCGGACAATCCGCGGACCAGGTCCGTCGGATCATGTTCGTCGTACTTTGTCCGATGTTGGTTTTGCGTACACACGGTCGGACAAAGTTGTCGGAAAATCCGATCATTCTGAACGTGGTGACGTTTGTTGCCTACGACGGGACAGCGTAGAGGCTAGTAGCCAATAGCTTTGGTCTTGTAATGTGATCTGAGCATGCGTAGCACTTTGTCCGGTCGGACAACCGTACACACGATCGGGTTTGGTGTGATCGGACCGGGTTGACGGCAAATCTTTCCAGCAGGAGATAAGACTTTGTCCGTCGGACAAACCGACGAACACTGTCCGATGGTGCATACACACGGTCTGATTTTTCAACAACCTTGTCCGATCGGACAGAATCCCATGAAAAAGTCCGACCGTGTGTATGGGGCTTAAGTGTTTATCTGATAATTTAGTAAATGACCCTACTCTCCAGCAGGAAAGATGTAACTCGAGCCATATACCTGAAGGTATGGAAGAAGTTTAATTCCTATTGTACCTCTCAAGGCTTTCAGGTAAAAAGTGTTGTATCAGTCCTCAAATTTCTCCATGATGGAATGGAGAAGGGACTGGCAGCCAGCACCTTAAAAACTCAGGTGGCGGCTCTTTCAGTTTACTTTGAAAAAACTCTATCCAGAGAAACTTTAATTTCGAGATTCTTTAGGGCACTAGCAGGAAATAGGCCGGTGGCCCTCAAAAATTTTCCCAGTTGGGACTTATCCATTGTTTTACAGGGTCTCACGAGGACACCGTTTGAACCCTTACAGGATGCTTCATTAAAAAAATTTAGCTCTAAAAACAATCTTTTTAGTAGCCATTACGTCGGCAAGAAGAATCAGTGAACTTCAGGCCTTGGCAGTCACGGAACCTTTTCTTAAAGTCTTTCCAGACCGTGTGGTTCTTCAGACAGACCCAGCTTTCCTACCCAAAGTTTCTTCAAACTTTCACCGCTCACAACAAATAGTGTTGCCCACGTTCTCCTCGGCTCCTGCCAATACAGGTGAGGAAGCCTTCCATACTTTGGACATAAGGCGGTGCCTTCTTCAATTCCTATCGGTCACTAAGGAATTCAGAAAATCAAACGCCCTCTTTGTGTTCTGCTCAGGCCCTCTTAAAGGGGAGAAAGCTTCTAAAAGAACTCTGGGCAGGTGGCTAAGATGGGCAATTACAGAGGCCTATGGAGCTAAAGGAGAGATACCTCCCTCAGGGATTGCTGCCCATTCCACAAGAGCAACGGCAGTTTCCTGGGACGAAAGGGCCGGTGCTACACCTGATCAAATCTGCAAGGCTGCCATGTGGTCCAGTTACTCAACATTTCCTCAGTCTCCCCTCTCCCAGGAATCAGACTGTACATTGTAACTTTGTAGAAGGAGGAGGAAGCATTTCCTCAACTTCCTTAAACCTCCTAAGCAATTTCTCGCTGAACATCACCCATTCCTGAGGTCCTTCCAGTACTTTTCATCCTTGTACAGTTACCAGGCACCTCCCTCCCAGTGCCTGAAACATGTTACAATGTATTCTGTAAAGTAGGGGAGCAACGGATCAAAAAACTCACGGATCGGATCGATCCTCGGATCAGAGTCACGGATCGGATCATTTTTCGGATCAGCAAATAATAATTGAATTTGCAAAAACCTGTGAAAATTCCGCCACCATATAGTCCCCACTCTAATATCCACGTCATCTCCCCCACTCTAATATCCACGTCATCTCCCCCACTCTAATATCCACGTCATCTCCCCCACTCTAATATCCACGTCATCTCCCCCACTCTAATATCCACGTCATCTCCCCCACTCTAATATCCACGTCATCTCCCCCACTCTAATATCCACGTCATCTCCCCCACTCTAATATCCACGCCATCTCCCCCACTCTAATATCCACGTCATCTCCCCCACTCTAATATCCACGTCATCTCCCCCACTCTAATATCCACGCCATCTCCCCCACTCTAATATCCACGCCATCTCCCCCACTGTAATATCCACGTCCTCTCCCCCACTGTAATATTGGCAGGGTATCGCAGAGTATTGGCAGGGTATCGCAGAGTATTGGCATGGTATCGCAGCAGGGTATCGCAGAGTATTGGCTGGGTATCGCAGAGTATTGGCTGGGTAATGCAGAATATCGCAGAGTATTGGCCGGGTAATGCAGAGTATATGCTGGGTAATGCAGGATATTGGCTGGATAATGCAGGGTATTGGCTGGGTAATGCAGAGTATGCAGGGTATTGGCTGGGTAATGCAGAGTTTGTTTACAAGTGATCGCTCCGTCATTTGACGGAGCGATCACATTGTAAACAGTGGCCGGGTGTACCAAGATGGCCTGCAGATCCGGAGCTAGGCCGAAGCCGAAGCCGCGGCCTTTCCTAAGGTGACCCGTTTGGATCACGGATCGGCGACGATCCATTGCACCCCTACTGTAAAGCCTATTGGTTCATCGTACCAGACCTTCCACTGCCAGCCTGAATTCTGTTCTACGGAGGATTATGGGAAGATTATATAAAAACACATTCCAAGAAGCTTTATATATATCTATATATGCAGTTTTTATTTTTCACACATGTTCCTCTGTCTCTTTTTCCTCCTTTGATACATATCATGTACAGTGTTCAGTAGCTCAAGTTTAATTTTCACACACAAATCAATGGATCAGAGCCATCTCGCTCTTTCCCCTTATACGACTCCTTTTAAGGTCTGTCACACAGAGAGAGTCTGAAGGCAATCAGCCACTGCTGTGTTTACTCTTTTGGTAACCCACAGTGCTCTCGGAATTAATAGGTATTTCAAACAGGCATAACAAATTATAGTTCTAAACAAAATTAAATAAATAAAGTAAAACTATAAATATTTATTTTATTATAAATATTTTTTAAATAAACAACAAACATGAATACAGCAAACAATTCAATTCTTGTAAAATACATCGGAGGGCGCCGACAGCTTGATGTGCCAGCACAGAATATTTTTAGGTAAGTAATACATTTTTTGATGTTTCCTATATTGCATTAATTGTCTTACATGTCCATTACAGAGCCCAATCTGTTGCTATTTGCATTAGAACTCATACCCTAACCTCCTCCTTCCTGTGTGCTAAGTGCAGGGCCGGTGCTAGACTATTTTGCACCCTAGGCAAGACCAGCTACTTGCACCCCCCACCAAAAAAAAAAGATCGAAAAAAAAAAAAGGAATTGCTTTGGCAGTGTCATTAAATAACAGCACAGTACACATGACAGATCCCAGTGTGTATTGTGTGAAAATCTGCCACAATGTTTTTTTTTATAATGCCACTTTTTAATTATTTCACTGTGTGCCATTATATAAAAAAATATATTAGCGGCGGAACACCAGGGCCCGATTGCAAGTGTGACCTTTGCGGCCTGGTCATTCGTCCTGGATTAGGAGCATCATAAGCCTGGTGCTGAGGATTTTGGTGGGCCCTGGATTATGAAGCCTCTTGCCCTGTATGCTACATTAACATTTTCTCCGCAGCCTTGCCTTTATTAACCACCATTTGTGCCTAGGCATTCTTTCCATCACCACCCACTGCACCTACAGCCCTCTTCCCTCACCACCCAACATGCCCCCCATCCCTCACTATCCACCATGCCTAGGTACACCTTCCCTCACCACCTACTGTGCCTGTAGCCCCCTTTATTGCAGAAATGCTACAGGAAATGGTCACAGACTGCAAAAACAGACTGCAGACATAGTACAGGAGATGATCAGAGACTGCAGACATAGTACAGGAGACGGTCAGAGACTGCAGACATAGTACAGGAGAGGGTCAGAGACTGCAGACATAGTACAGGAGATGGTCAGAGACTGCAGACATAGTACAGGAGAGGGTCAGAGACTGCAGACATAGTACAGGAGATGGTCAGAGACTGCAGACATAGTACAGGAGAGGGTCAGAGACTGCAGACATAGTACAGGAGAGGGTCAGAGACTGCAGACATAGTACAGGAAAGGGTCAGAGACTGCAGTCATAGTACAGGAGAGGGTCAGAGACTGCAGACATAGTCCTGTGTCAAGTCCTGGGGAAAAAAGTGTGGGAACGCCCACCCAAGATCCACTCGCCCACCAAAAAAATAAAAATGATACGCTCATATGCACGAACGCTTCAAAAGTGGTATTTTTCATCCAATTTTCGTATTGTGTGTATGAAGCTTAACTGTTAGTACATAAAAAAAAAACAACAATCCTCAATAAACATAAATACGGTAATTCTCTGAATAATCAGCATTCATACAATTGTGCTTCCATGTAATGTGATCATCATGTTCTGATCTTTATTGGGGAATGTTATTTTGTATATAGAGTGTTTATGTGGTGAGTTTACACTTTTCATTGAACAGAGTTTGCATAACACAGGGTTAAACGGAAAGGTCATAAATGAAGTGCACATTATCTGGACAGAATGCTTGGGGAGATAGTGATGTGTTCCTGCTTAGGAGATGTATGTTAGCTTGGGGGGGCTGCAAACTCTGCAGGGGCTCCAACACACACTCGCTGCTATTCCAACCCTTCACATATTTCCACATAAACTTCCCTCCTGGCATTAAACTTTGCCAGGTATTGTGCTCAGCTTACCACCCCAAACTGATGTTCCTCCCTCAGCTCACCTCTCTCCCTGCATGTCCTGTGGGCAGAATAGCTGTGCTCCTCCTCTGGGTTCTTTCATCATATGGCACTGAAGATAAAGGGGGGGGGGGATTCAGCGGGACACACAGAGCAAGTATGCAGGAGACTGGGGGGGGGGGGGGGATGAGGAGACAGAAAATCAGGAGGGGCCGGCAGGGAGGAGCGCATCACGAGAGGTCTGACTAAATACAATCTCTTAGCAGCAGGGACCTGATCTACCTGTCAGCTAGCTGTGATTGACAGGTAGATCGAAGAGGAAGCTGTCATGGGGCCCCCTACTGGCAATGCCTGAATGGTCAGGTGTGCGGTACTTACTATTGTGAGCTGTGTCGGCAGCTGCTGGTGTAGCACCTGCCACACAGCTCGCATACTTCAAAGTCTTGCAGGACACGGCTGCTAACGGGAACTGGGTTCCTGTTGTGGAAAGAGTACAGGAACTCGTGCGTTCCCGCAGGAATTGAGCCCTGGAGGCGGAGCAATTTAGCAGTCATGCCCTCCCACTCAGAAGAGCAGCGCTATTGGCTGCCTGACATCCTGGTCTGTCCCTCTCCCTCTAGCATGTGAAAGCCGTGGGAGGGAGAGGGGAAGCTGCACACCGCTCTGCAATTATTAACACCCGCCCACCGCACTGAGCGCCTTGCTCCCGGGGCTCCTCTATCAACAGCCCTGCTGGGAGCCTGGGGAGCAACATGGAGGAGGAAGAGGAGGGTCAGCAGTGCCCCTAGGTGGCAGTGCGCCCTAGGCGGCTGCCTAATCCGCCTAGTGGTAGCACCGGCCCTGGCTAAGTGGGAGGGTCTTCTTCTGCAATCACATGATCAGATTCCTATATTTATAATAAACCACATCCATTTTTCATTGGTAACCACCCCTTAGTGGATCATGCATTATGTCAAGCTAGGTCCATATTTATAATAAACCATGCGCATTTGTCATTAGTATCCATCTTAGTGAGTAATAAATCATATCAAGCCACGTCCCCATTTATAATAAACCACACCCATTTTTCATCGGTATTCACTCCTTAGTGTGCCATGCTTTATGTCAAGCCACATCTATATTTATAATAAACCACACCCATTTTTCATTGGCATCCACCTGTTAGTGGGTCATGCATTTTGTCAAGCCATCCCTTATTTATAATAAACCACACCCACTTTCATTAGTATCCACCACTTAGTGGGTCATGCATCATGTCAAGCCATGTCCTTATTTATAATAAACCACACCCGTTTTGCATTGGCATCCACCCCTTGGTGGGTCAAGCATTATGTCAAGCAACTTCCATATTTATAATAAAACCCACCCATTTTTCATTGGAATCCACTTGTTAGTGGGTCATGCATTTATGTCATGCCATCCCTTATTTATAATAAACCACACCCACATTCATTGGTATCCACCACTTAGTGGGTCATGCATTATATTAAGCCACGTCCTTATTTATAATAAACCACACCCATTTTTCATTGGAATCCACCACTTAGTGAGTCATGCATTATGCTAAGCCACACCCATAACTATGTAAAATACAAGTAGGTGAGTATCAGCGCTAGGCCAATATATAAATATATACACAAGTTATAATATGTGTATCAATGTCAATAAAAGCAGCCAGCACAGTTCGTTGATCACCGAACAAAAATAAATATAGTCCAAAATGCAGCGCTTGGGTAGATAAAAAGTTCATTCAATGAAGACGAGGAAGATAAAAGGAGCCTTTCACCACTTTTATTGTTTCAGGAGGAAGAAAGCACTCAACACTAGGGATGAGCCGAACACCCCCGGGTTCGGTTCACACCAGAACCTGCAAACGGACCGAAAGTTTGCGCGTACGTTGGAACCCTATTAGTTACAATAGACGCGAACGTTCGAAATCTAAAGTGCTATTTATAACGGCTAATATGCATGTTATTGTCATAAAAAGGGTTTGGGGACCCGGGTCCTGCCCCAGGGGACATGTATCAATGCAAAAAAAAGTTTTAAAAATTGAAGTTTTTTTCGGGAGCAGTCATTTTAATGATGCATAAAGTGAAAAAAAAAGTGAAATATTCCTTTTAAATTTCGTACCTGGGGGGGGGGGGGGGGGGGGTGTGGGGGGGGGGGGGGGGGGGGGGGGGGGGGGGGGAGGGGGGGGGGGGGGGGGGGAGTGTATAGTATGCCTGTAAAGTGGCGCATGTTTCCAGTGTTTAGAACTGTCCCTGCACAAAGTGTAATTTGTAAAGGAAAAAAAGCAAGTTAACCACTTAAGCCCCGGACCAATTTGCAGCCAAAGGACCAGGCCCCTTTTTGCGATTCGGCACTGCGTCGCTTTAACTGACAATTGCGCGGTCAAGTAACGTGGCTCCCAAACAAAATTACCTTTTTTCCCCACAAATAGAGCTTTCTTTTGGTGGTATTTGATCACCTCTGCGGTTTTTATTTTTTGCGCTATAAACAAAAATAGAGCGACAATTTTTAAAAAAAATGCAATATTTTTTTACTTTTTGCTATAATAAATATCCCTAAAAAATATATGTAAAAATTTTTTTTTTCCTCAGTTTAGGCCGATACGTATTCTTCTACATATTTTTGTTAAAAAAAAATCGCAATTAGTGATTATTGATTGGTTTGCGCAACAGTTTTAGGATCTACAAAATAGGGGATAGTTTTATAGCATTTTTATTAATATATTTATTTTTTAATAGTAATGGCGGCGATCAGTGATTTTTATTGTCACTGTGACATTCTGGCGGACACATCGGACATTTTTGGAACCATTGCCATTTATACAGCAATCAGTGCTATTTAAATTCAGGTGTATGCTGTGCAGGAGGCACACTACACTGACTGAATATTAGGCAGATGCCTGTGTTACACCAGCACCAGCAATGAGGGGGTAGATTCAGGTGTATGCTGTGCAGGAGGCACACTACACCCACTGTAACAGCGCTAGGTTAGGAAGCAAAGCAAAGCTGACACTGTCCCTGCCTATCCTGCTCTCTCCCTGAACACTACACTCACTGTAACAGCGCTATCTAAAGAAGTATAAAGCACAGCTGACACTGCCCCTGCCTATCCTTCTCTCTATGAACGCCGCACAACACTACACAAGGCCGCCGCGCTGGCGGCCTTATATAGTGTGGGGCGTGTACTAAACCCCCCTGAGCTATAATTGGCCACAGGCACCCTTCATGTGGCCAATTATGGCTCTCCTCGCTGCCGGCGCTGTGATTGGCCAAGCATGCGGGGTCACAGTGCATGCTTGGCCAATCATCAGCCAGCAATGCACTGCGGAATTTGATGCGAACGGCCCACAAAGTTATGGTTTAGACGAATGGACGAACGGACGATGTTCGATTCGAACATGGGTTCGAATCGAACACCGGGCTCATCCCTACTCAACACCCAAGTGTGTCTCAATCTGCTTACCAGATATTATTTAGTAATGAGCCTTAGATCAATCAATCACAGGAAATGTAGGTGCCACTCTCCATGGGGACACAGGTAGTCAAAAGACTCAGTAGTCAAATGGCATATAGCCACCATATAAGAAAATTCCAGAGGCAGGGCAGAAGTCATAGGTTGTCACTCCCCAAAAGGAGCCACTTGGTATGATGGGTTCTCTGTTCTGCCTTGACTCTGACACACCTAGTTAGATACTAGTGGGATGCTGCAGACACCTACTATGTAACTACTATATGTGATGCCACTCTTTTCCTTCAGACCCTGGATGGGACCTCTTAACATATGGCACTGAGGGATACCTTCATTGTAGAGGTATTGGAAGTAGTGCTAGCCATGCTTATTTTTAACTTATCACTAGGTCTTTGTGATTTTCTACCATCATGGCTGGTGGTGAGGGCTTAGCTTCCTTTTGCTCTTGTAGGTCTGCTGGTTTCACAAGCTTGTGCTTTGCTCTTGCTGCACTGAATTAACACCCATAACTATAACAAACCACACCCATTTTGCATCAGTCAATACCCCACAGTGGGTCATGCAGTCTGAATTTTCCTGCTAATGCGAAGACAAGCCATGTGATACAATAAAGCCATAAAGCCATGTTATACAATAAAGCCATAATACAATAAAGCCATAAAGCCATATGATACAATAAAGCCATAAAGCCATATGATACAATAAAGCCATAAAGCCATAAAAGACATAGAAGACATAAAGACAGAAGAGAATGAAGAGTAACATTGTATCCTCATTGCATCCTGTATAGGGAATGAAAGTGAAACTGACTCACCCTCCTCCTGAATGGTAAGTGTGGACTGATGTTCCAAAAGCTCAAATGAAACCCACAATTCTTGTTCCTTATATATATATATATATAGCTGTATAGCTTTCACTTTATTTGGGGAAGGGCATCAATTTTGTTTTCTTGTAAATAACACTAGACTCATCCATTACATCAGAGCGATATAAAATTCCTTAGTCTCATGAGAAAAAGCATGAGCAGGCAGATGACAGGTCCCTCTCTGCACACTGTGCACAGACGGATCTGTCAGAGCGCCGCTCTCCCCTATGGGGGATCGGATGAAGACGGACCATAGAGTCCGTTTTTATCTGATCCGCAGACAGACGGAAAATTAGGATTTTCCTCTGTCACACTTTTTCGGATTGGAGCGGGTCGGATGTCAGCAGACATGCCACCGCTGACATCCGTTCGTTCAGGTCCGCCTGAAAATGATGTATGGTAAATACAAGAAATAAACCCTAGTATCATACAACAGCCACAGAAAGGAGACATAATAGATATAATAAGTGCAAAAAAACAAAAACAAATGTATTATCCCACGCTACCTAAAAATGTAACATACGGCTGGGCTAATAAATGTGTGGCCGCATCCAACCTAATTGTGTTCCCACAAAGTAAACTAAAATAAAAAGTGCAAATGCTGCTGCGCCTATCTATACCGTCTGTGCCGTATGTATGAAACCATCAACATAGAAATGTTATACTGTGACTTGCATAAAATATCATTAAAGTGCTTTTGCATGTATAACAACATTTTCAGTGCAAAACAAATAAAGCATAGTACTTAAAAAAAAGTCCTTAATCCCTTCAATACCAGGCACTTCCCCCCTTCCTGCTCAGGACAATTTTCAGTGTTCAGCGCCATCACACTTTGAATGACAATTGGGCGGTCATACGACACTGTACACAAACTACATTGTTATCATTTTCTTCCCACAAATAGAGCTTTCTTTTGGTGGTATTTGATCACCGCTTTTTTATGTCCGCACACACTCTTTGACCATCTCTTGTATCATGTCCGCACACTCTCTGACCATCTCCTGTATCATGTCCGCACACTCTCTTACCATCTCCTGTATCATGTCCGCACACTCTTACCATCTCCTGTATCATGTCCGCACACTCTCTTACCATCTCCTGTATCATGTCCGCACACTCTCTTACCATCTCCTGTATCATGTCCGCACACTCTCTTACCATCTCCTGTATCATGTCCGCACACTCTTACCATCTCCTGTATCATGTCCGCACACTCTCTTACCATCTCCTGTATCATGTCCGCACACTCTCTTACCATCTCCTGTATCATGTCCGCACACTCTTACCATCTCCTGTATCATGTCCGCACACTCTCTTACCATCTCCTGTATCATGTCCGCACACTCTCTGACCATCTCCTGTATCATGTCCGCACACTCTCTGACCATCTCCTGTATCATGTCCGCACACTCTCTGACCATCTCCTGTATCATGTCCGCACACTCTCTTACCATCTCCTGTATCATGTCCGCACACTCTCTTACCATCTCCTGTATCATGTCCGCACACTCTCTTACCATCTCCTGTATCATGTCCGCACACTCTCTGACCATCTCCTGTATCATGTCCGCACACTCTCTTACCATCTCCTGTATCATGTCCGCACACTCTCTGACCATCTCCTGTATCATGTCCGCACACTCTCTGACCATCTCTTGTATCATGTCCGCACACTCTCTGACCATCTCCTGTATCATGTCCGCACACTCTCTGACCATCTCCTGTATCATGTCCGCACACTCTCTTACCATCTCCTGTATCATGTCCGCACACTCTCTGACCATCTCCTGTATCATGTCCGCACACTCTCTGACCATCTCTTGTATCATGTCCGCACACTCTCTGACATCTCCTGTATCATGTCCGCACACTTTCGGACCATCTCCTGTATCATGTCCGCACACTTTCTGACCATCTCCTGTATCATGTCCGCACACTCTCTGACATTTCCTGTATCATGTCCGCACACTTTCTGACCATCTCCTGTATCATGTCCGCACACTCTCTGACCATCTCCTGTATCATGCCCGCACCCTCTCTGACCATCTCCTGTATCATGTCTGCACACTCTCTGACCATCTCTTGTAGCATGTGCACACATTCTCTAACCATCTCTTGTAGCATGTCCGTGCTAGGACGGTGCACGGCTTTCCTCGGTTCACGCTGATAGGGAAAGCCACAACAATGCCAATTAGTGACCATCAGCTGCCAGTCAGTGCCTCATTAGGAACGCTTGTCAGTGCCAATCAGTACCCCATCAGTAACACCTGTCAGTGCCCTTCAGATGCCCATCAGTAATGCCTGTCAGTAACTCCTCATCAGTGCTGCCTATCAGTGCCACCTATCAGTGCCGCCCCATCAGTACCACCTATCAGTGCCGCCTATAAGTGCCCTTCAATTCTACATTTTAGTGCCGCCTCATTAGTGCCATCTAATCAGTGCCCATTAGTGCAGCCTCATCAGTAGGAATGAGCCAAACAGCAAACAATTTTGGGTGTTCGTGGCAAATTCGAAAGCCGCGGAACAACCTGTAAAAGTCTATGGGAGAAATCAAAAGTGCTAATTTTAAAGGTTCATTTGCAAGTTATTGTCATAAAAAGTGTTTGGGGACCCGGGTCCTGCCCCAGGGACATGTATCAATGCAAAAAAAGTGTTAAAAACTGACATTTTTTCGGGGGCAGTGATTTTAATAATGCTTAAAGTGAAACAATAAAAGTGTAATATTCCTTTAAATTTCGTACCTGGGGGGTGTGTATAGTATGCCTGTAAAGGGGCGCATGTTTCCCGTGCTTAGAACAGTCTGACAGCAAAATTACATTTCTAAAGGAAAAAGTAATTTAAAATTACTTGCGGCTACAATGAATTGTCAGTCCGACAATACACATAGAAATAAAAAAGAAAAAAGCGAGGCTTGTTCGTGCTGATTGGGTTGGCAATGTTTTGCTAGGATACTATATGTTCAACCCCTGACCATGTGTACCTAAAAAAGAAGTATCTCCAAAGAAAGAGATACAAAAGTGGGGCTTTTTGAACAAAGGTATCAATTGCAGGAAAGGTCACATAACCATATGTTTTTAAATAATGTATTAAGTTTATTTGTGATTATTCATACAGTTGCCTTATACCCAATCAGATATAAACACCATGATACCTATAGAGAAACACAATCCATGTTACATAAAAAATCACCGTGCTGGCCAAAACTTTCCAGAACAGGTGACTGAGAACGACAGGGGGGACAAAACGACATATAACAAAAACTATACAAAACCAGACAATACACATAACAGCTCATTGATAAAAACGGCATGGGGTTTTCCCCACAGGAACCCCGAACCAAAATTTAAAAAAAAATGGGTGGGGGTCCCCCTAAATTTCATACCAGGCCCTTCAGGTCAGGTATGGACTTTAAGGGGAAACCTGCGCCAAAATGTAAAAAAAAAATGGCGTGGGGTCCCCCCAAAAATCCATACCAGACCCTTATCTGGTCACGCAACCTGGCAGGCCGCAGGAAAAGAGGGTGGTCCCGCCCTATATAAGAAGTGTCAGAAGAACAGAAGCATCACATGGCAGAAGACTCCCACAGAGGCGGATCGTGCGGACGGAGCGGAGAAAAAGCCGGAGCAAGATGCAGGACGAGAAAAGCGGAGGAAGAAGGAGATGAAGAAGATGAAGAAGAAGAAGATGGAGGAAGAAGAAGAACAATGAAGGAAGACCAGAAGATGGAAGAAGAAGCGAAAAAAAGAAGAAATTAATAAAAGGACTTGTCAAAAACTGTCTTTTGTGTTTTTAAACCCTTTTGACACTTTTTTTGTGAAATGTTAGGGGTACATTTGTACCCCATTACCAATTCACACGGGGGGGGGGGGGTGGGATCTGGGGGTCCCCTTGTTAAAAGGGGCTTCTAGATTCCAATAAGCCCCCCGCAGACACCCACAACCACCTAGCAAGGGTTGTGGGGATAAGGCCCTTCTCCCCATCAACATGGGGACAAGGTGCTTTGGGGGGCTACCCCAAAGCACCCTCCCAATGTTGAGGGCATGTAGCCTGGTATGGTTCAGGAGGGGGGGCGCTCTCTCGTCCCCCCCTCTTTTTCCTGCGGCCTACCAGGTTGCGTGCTCGGATAAGGGTCTGGTATGGATTTTTGGGGGGGGACCCCACGCCATTTTGTTAAAAAGTTTGGCGCGGGGTTCCCCTTAATATCCATACCAGACCTGAAGGTCCTGGTCTGGAATTTAGGGGGGCCCCCACACATTTTTTTTTCAATTTTGGTTCCTGTGGGGAAATCCCCATGCCGTTTTTATCAATGAACTGTTATGTGTATTGCCGGACCGACAATTCATTACAGCCGCGAGTAGTTTTAAATTACTTTTTTTTCTTTAGAAATGTAATTTTTCTGTCAGACTGTTCTAAACACGGGAAACATGCGCCCCTTTACAGGCATACTATAGACACCCCCCAGGTACGAAATTTAAAGGAATATTTCACTTTTATTGTTTCACTTTAAGCATTAATAAAATCACTGCTCACGAAAAAAATTAAATTTTTAAAACTTTTTTTTGCATTGATAAATGTCCCCTGGGGCAGGACCCGGGTCCCCAAACACTTTTTATGGCAATAACTTGCATATAAGCCTTTTAAAATGAGCACTTTTGATTATTCATATTCGACTCCCATAGATTTTAACGGTGTTCGAACCAATTTTTTGCCGTTTCGCATGTTCTGGATGCGAACCGAACCGGGGGGGGGGGGGGGGTGTTCGGCTCATCCTTACTCATTAGTGCATGTCAGTGAAGGAGAAAACTAAATTTTATAACAGAAATAAAGAAAGACTTTTTATATTTTCAAAAGTTTGGGTCTTTTTTAGTTTATTTAGCAAAAAAATAAAATACCACCAAAAGAAAGCTCTATTTGTGTGAAGAAAATGATAAAAATGTCATATGTGTACAGTGTTGTATGATCGCGTAATTATCATTCAAAGAGTGACAGCGCTGAAAATTGGCCTGGGCAGGAAGGGGGAAAAGTGCCCAGTGTTGAAGGGGTTAAATAGCCTTGTAGGATTTAAATGATGTTTTTGTATGTGCGCACGCTGTAATATTTTGCTGTGTCCTAGGAACATGCCACAATCGCCATGATGCGCACCCATCCGTCATATGACGTCGTCCCAAAACGATAGCCGCACCGCTCCTCCGTTATTTGATGGTGGGTGGGCAGCAAGTGGTTAAACTTTTAAAAACCATACAGTGCATTTCATTTTGTGGTTCTCTCAGCAGTGTGATCCCGATGACCGGTGCTAGTACTTGCATTTATGAAGCGATTTACCAGCAATAGGATCCAAGTAAAAAAAGTGCTGGTGCTTCAGTGATTCCCAAACCCCTTCCAAACTATGTGCTCACCTTGACTTATATGTTGATGGTTTACTACATACAGCATGCAAGCTTTATACCGTGACTTGCATACAATATCATTAAACTGCTTTTGCATGTATAACTTCCTCCACACCTGTACATCGTTTCATACAGTGGCCACTTGGGGCACCCGCGCTCCGCTGTAGGCACGATCGGCACTAATTGGACACAGCAGGAGCCAATCAGTGAGTCTGGCACACCCAATGTCCGCCGGCTATCTGCTGTCGTTCCCAGGAAAGGCAAAATGGTGATCTGCCTAAGTAAACAAAGCAGGTCGCTGTTCTGACAGGAGAGAAGCAGGAACACCGTACTCTGTCTTCACCAGTGGCAGCTGGTGGTAAATTTTTGGAGGGGGCGTCCGTCCACTGCCACTCCCCCTGGCGATCGGTCAGGTCTCCTGTACCCCCCGAATTGGTGGATTGTTCCCTGCACTTACCCCATCTAGGTCACAGCTTCACCCTGCGTTTCCTCCTTCCTCCGCTTCATGGTGGCCAATAGAACCGCTTCTCCTCTCAGCTAATTGGTCTCTGGACCCCCTTCCTGAGCCTGGATGAGAATCAAGAAGACAATAGTGAATATTAATTCGCTATTGTCACACAGCGCCCCCAGCCCACCCTTTTGGTAAACCAATTAGAGCCTCAGGCTGTAATCACATGCTTCCAAAAGAAATAAAAAAAACTCCATTAGAATCCATGCGTCCAGCGCCCCGTGCCCCGCGCCCTGCATGTAAATTAGGGGCCGGGCACATGGATTGGGGGGGACTGCGCCCTGTATGGACAGACCGCAGCTGGTCTTCACCCAGTCAGATCATCCCCCAAACAGTTAGAAAGCACCCCCTAGGGACACCCTTTGATTGCCCCTGGTGTTAACCCCTTCCATGCCAGTGTCATTAGTACAGTGATAGTGCATATTATCACTGTATTGGTGTCACTGGTTCCCACAAAGTGTCACTTAGAGTCCAATTTCTCTGCCGCAATATCACAGTCCCGCTATAAATCGCACACGGGACGGATCATATATCTGACACCACCACTCCCAAGTTCACACACCTTTACATTACACAGCACCCTGCACCTCTGGATCCCTTTACATTACACAGACCCCTGCACCTCTGGATCCCTTTACATTACACAGCCCCCTGCACTGCTGGATCCCTTTACATTACACAGTCTCCTGCAAGTCTGGACCCCTGTGTAATGTAAAGGGGTCAAGAGGTGTAGGAGTCTGAGTAATGTAAAGGGGTCCAGAGGTGTAGGAGTCTGAGTAATGTAAAGGGGTCCAGAGGTGCAGGAGTCTGTGTAATGTAAAGGGGTCCAGAGGTGCAGTAGTGTGTGTAATGTAATGGGGTCCAGAGGTGCAGGAGTCTGTGTAATGTAAAGGGGTCCAGAGGTGCAGGAGTCTGAGTAATGTAATGGGGTTCAGAGGTGCAGGAGTCTGTGTAATGTAAAGGGGTCCAGAGATGTAGGAGTCTGTGTAATGTAAAGGGGTTCAGAGGTGCAGGAGTTTGTAATGTAAAGGGGACAAGAGGTGCAGAGGGCTGTGTAATGTAAAGATGTCCAGAGGTGCACGAGTCTGTGTAATGTAAAAGGGTCCAGAGGTGCAGGAGTCTGTGTAATGTAAAGAGGTCCAGAGGTGCAGGAGTCTGTGTTATGTAAAGGGGTCCAGAGGTGCAGAGGGCTGTGTAATGTAAAGGGGTCCAGAGGTGCAGGAGTCTGAGTAATGTAAAGGGGTCCAGAGGTGCGGAAGTCTGTGTAATGTAAAGGGGTCCAGAGGTGCAGGAGTCTGTGTTATGTAAAGGGGTCCAGAGGTGCAGAGGGCTGTGTAATGTAAAGGGGTCCAGAGGTGCAGGAGTCTGAGTAATGTAAAGGGGTCCAGAGGTGCGGAAGTCTGTGTAATGTAAAGGGTCCAGAGGTGCAGGAGTCTGTGTAATGTAATAGGGTCCAGAGGTGCAGGAGTCTGTGTAATGTAAAGGGGTTCAGAGATGCCGGGGCTGTGTAATGTAAAAGGGTCCAGAGGTGCAAGATTCTGAGTAATGTAAAGAAATCCAGAGGTGCAGGATTCTGAGTAATGTAAATGGTTCCAGAGATGCTGGAGTCTGTAATGTAAAAGGGTCCAGAAGTTCAGGAGTCTGTGTAATGTAAAGAGGTCCAGAGGTGCAGGAGTCTGTGTTATGTAAAGGGGTCCAGAGGTGCAGAGGGCTGTGTAATGTAAAGAGGTCTAGAGGTGCAGGAGTCTGTGTTATGTAAAGGGGTCCAGAGGTGCAGGATTCTGAGTAATGTAAAGGGATCCAGAGGTGCAGGATTCTGAGTAATGTAAATGGTTCCAGAGATCCTGGAGTCTGTGTAATGTAAAGGGGTCCAGAGGTGCAGGAGTCTGTGTAATGTAAAGGGGTCCAGAGGTGCAGAGGGCTGTGTAATGTAAAGGAATCCAGAGGTGCAGGGGTCTGTGTAATGTAAAGAGGTCCAGAGGTGCAGGGGTCTGTGTAATGTAAAGAGGTCCAGAGGTGCAGGAGTCTGTGTAATGTAAATGGTTCCAGAAATGCTGGAGTCTGTGTAATGTAAAGGGGTCCAGAGGTGCCAGGGGTGTGTAATGTAAAGGTTCCAGAGATGTCGGGGCTGTGTAATATAAAAGGGTCCAGAGGTGCAGGTTTCTCAGTAATGTAAAGGGATCCAGAGGTGCAGGATTCTGAGTAATGTAAAGGGGTCCAGAGGTGTAGGAGTCTGTGTAATGTAAAGGGGTCCAGAGGTGCAGGAGTCTGTGTAATGTAAAGGGGTCCAGATGTGCAGGAGTCTGAGTAATGTAAAGGGGTCCAGAGGTGTAGGAGTCTGTGTAATGTAAAGGGGTCCAGAGGTGCAGGAGTCTGTGTAATGTAAAGGGGTCCAGAGGTGCAGAGGGCTGTGTAATGTAAAGGGGTCCAGAGGTGCAGGAGTCTGAGTAATGTAAAGGGGTCCAGAGGTGCGGAAGTCTGTGTAATGTAAAGGGGTCCAGAGGTGCAGGAGTCTGTGTTATGTAAAGGGGTCCAGAGGTGCAGAGGGCTGTGTAATGTAAAGGGGTCCAGAGGTGCAGGAGTCTGAGTAATGTAAAGGGGTCCAGAGGTGCGGAAGTCTGTGTAATGTAAAGGGGTCCAGAGGTGCAGGAGTCTGTGTAATGTAATAGGGTCCAGAGGTGCAGGAGTCTGTGTAATGTAAAGGGGTTCAGAGATGCCGGGGCTGTGTAATGTAAAAGGGTCCAGAGGTGCAAGATTCTGAGTAATGTAAAGAAATCCAGAGGTGCAGGATTCTGAGTAATGTAAATGGTTCCAGAGATGCTGGAGTCTGTAATGTAAAGGGGTCCAGAGGTGCAGGAGTCTGTGTAATGTAAAGAGGTCCAGAGGTGCAGAGGGCCGTGTAATGTAAAGGAATCCAGAGGTGCAGGTGTCTGTGTAATGTAAAGGAATCCAGAGGTGCAGGGGTCTGTGTAATGTAAAGAGGTCCAGAGGTGCAGGAGTCTGTGTAATGTAAAAGGGTCCAGAGGTGCAGGAGTCTGTGTAATGTAATAAGGTCCAGAGGTCCAGAGGTGCAGGAGTCTGTGTAATGTAAAGGGGTCCAGAGATGCCGGGGCTGTGTAATGTAAAAGGGTCCAGAGGTGCAGGATTCTGAGTAATGTAAATGGTTCCAGACATGCTGGAGTCTGTAATGTAAAAGGGTCCAGAAGTGCAGGAGTCTGTGTAATGTAAAGGGGTCCAGAGGTGCAGGAGTCTGTGTTATGTAAAGGGGTCCAGAGGTGCAGAGGGCTGTGTAATGTAAAGGAATCAAGAGGTGCAGGGGTCTGTGTAATGTAAAAGGGTCCAGAGGTGCAGGATTCTGAGTAATGTAAAAGGGTTCAGGAGTCTGTGTAATGTAAAGGTGTCCAGAGGTGCGGAAGTCTGTGTAATGTAAAATGGTCCAGAGATGCGGGAGTCTGTGTAATGTAAAGGGGTCCAGAGGTGCGGGAGTCTGTGTAAAGTAAAGGGGTCCAGAGGTGCAGGAGTCTGTGTAATGTAAAGGGGTCCAGAGGTGCAGAGGGCTGTGTAATGTAAAAGGGTCCAGAGGTGCAGGAGTCTGTGTAATGTAAAGGGGTCCAGAGGTGCAGGAGTCTGTGTAATGTAAAGGGGTCCAGAGGTGCAGGAGTCTGTGTAATGTAATAGGGTCCAGAGGTGCAGGAGTCTGTGTAATGTAAAGGGGTCCAGAGATGCCGGGGCTGTGTAATGTAATAGGGTCCAGAGGTGCAGGATTCTGTGTAATGTAAAGGGGTCCAGAGATGCCGGGGCTGTGTAATGTAAAAGGGTCCAGAGGTGCAGGATTCTGAGTAATGTAAATGGTTCCAGAGATGCTGGAGTCTGTGTAATGTAAAGGGGTCCAGAGGTGCAGGGGTCTGTGTAATGTAAAGAGGTCCAGAGGTGCAGCAGTCTGTGTAATGTAAAGGGGTCCAGAGGTGCAGGAGTCTGTGTAATGTAAAGGGGTCCAGAAGTGCAGGAGTCTGTGTAATGTAAAGGGGTCCAGAGATGCTGGGGATGTGTAATGTAATAGGGTCCAGAGGTGCAGGAGTCTGTGTAATGTAAAGGGGTCCAGAGATGCCAGGGCTGTGTAATGTAAAAGGGTCCAGAGGTGCAGGATTCTGAGTAATGTAAAGGGATCCAGAGGTGCAGGATTCTGAGTAATGTAAATGGTTCCAGAGATGCTGGAGTCTGTGTAATGTAAAAGGAATCCAGAGGTGCAGATGGCTGTGTAATGTAAAGGGGTCCAGAGGTGCAGAGGGCTGTGTAATGTAAAGGAATCCAGAGGTGCAGAGGGCTGTGTAATGTAAAGGAATCCAGAGGTGCAGGAGTCTGTGTAGTGTAAATGGTTCCATAGATGCTGGAGTCTGTGTAATGTAAAAGGGTCCAGAGGTGCAGGAGACTGTGTAATGTAAAGGGGTCCAGAGGTGCAGGAGACTGTGTAATGTAAAGGGGTCACACTAGCCTGAGGGTGCGCGGGCACCTGGGTAGCCCTGGTCCCCCTGAGCGTCAGCGCGCGCTTCGCACGCGCGCGCGTGCACGCACCCCCGGCGGACATGTGCGCGCGCTCCCGTGCGCGAATAGCGGGCGCACGTGCCCCCGTGCGCGCGCACGTGCGCAATCGGCGCCGCTTTGGCGCCAGTGGCCCTATTTAAAGGGGACAGCTGCCTGCATGCGGCGCTGTCCGTCTCAGCTCCCACCTGTGACCCCAACCTGAACCTGTTTGTTGATCCTGTCTGTGACCCGGCCTGCCTGACTCTGCTGCCTTCTCCGTTCCTTGACCCCGGCTTGTTTGACCCCGCTTTGGACTTTGTTTACTGCTGCTGAACCTCTGGCTTGCCTCCTGACCATCCCTCTGCCTGCCGTCCCTGCCTGACTGCCTTGCCTGTTGTGACCCGGCTTGCCTGACCATCCCTGCTTCCAGTGTTCCTGCACAGGTCCTTCGCTGCTGCCGTCAACTGCTGGTCTACTGCTGCTGCTGTCTGCTACTTCTGCCGTCTGCTGCTGCTCCTGCTGCCGGTCTTCTTCCTGCACCCTGGTTGTCTGCCGAACCTTCATCTGCAGTCTTACCATCCGGCCCAAGACCTGCATCCACCCAGCATCGGCCACCTGCATCCATACGGACACTCCTACCCGCTGTGTTCACGGCTACGCTGTTCCCAATCCAGCAGGCCCTGAACCAGAGTTGTAAGAGAGGTCTCCAACCACCAATTCAGGCTCATCACTACCAGGTACCTAACAGTACGGACAGCCATTATGACTGAGCCCGCGGAAGGAGCCTCTACCATGCGGGAGTTTTGCTCCCACCTGGCAGCCCTTACACAGGCGGTGAAATGCCTGCAGGAGGGATATACCAAGCTGGAAGGCCAAGTACAACAACTCGCCGGCCCCATGGCTGCTGCACCTCCTCCACCGCCAGTGCAACCTGCCTCTCAACCAACAGTGGTGATGCTCCCCCCCGAGCCTAGAGTGCCTGTTCCAGAAAGGTTCTCAGGCGACCGGTCCAAGTTCCAGGCCTTCCGGGACGCCTGCCAGCTTTATTTTGCCCTGCAACCCCGGACCTTCTCCCTGGAGGTCACCAAGGTGGGATTCGTGGTGTCCCTTCTACAAGGAGAACCCCAGCCCTGGGCCCACCGTCTTCTGGGAACCAACAGCATCATGACCCAGTCCTTACCCTCCTTCTTCCAGGCAATGGCACAGCTGTACGACGACCCTCAACGCACGGCTACAGCTGAATCCGCCCTATCCGCGCTCCAGCAAGGTCGCAGGACGGCCGAGGACTATATCACAGACTTCAGGCGTTGGAGCGCGGATACTCAATGGAATAATGCGGCTCTCAGACACCAGTTCCGCATGGGCCTCTCGGAGGGTTTGAAAGATGAACTGGCCCATGTAGGAGTCCCAGAGGATCTTGAGGACCTCGTCACTCTGACGATTCAGCTGGACCGTCGCCTGCGAGAACGCCGAGCTGAACGCTCTGCATTACCCAATCGCCCAGCCTGGATGGTCGCAAGGGCTCCCGTTCCTGCCACCCGTTACCTACCTGCTCCCTCTGCATCCCCGATGGGACCTGCTCCGGATGGCTCCGAACCGATGCAGATCGGTCTCCTGCGTTCTCCCTTGACGCCCGAGGAACGGGCCCGACGCCGCCAGTTGAATCTATGCCTGTACTGTGGGGGCTCCGGACATTTCGTGAATAATTGCCCTGTCAAGACACGTAAGTGCTTGTCATCCGTTTCTTCTCCCTCTGCACCCTGTCCAGCCAGTACTATTCACCTTACTCTCCCTCTGTCGTTGCAGTGCCAGGGAAGGACAATACTCACCAACGCCATCATTGACTCTGGGGCGTGCAGTTGTTTCGTGGATGCCACCTTTGCCAACACCCACGCCCTGCCCCTCCAGAAGAAGACCCAAGGACTTTCTGTGTTCCTGGCGGATGGGTCCCGTATTAAGTCTGGCCAGGTGACTCAAGAGACTCTGCCTTTACCCGCTACAATTTTCTCTCAACACCAGGAGCTCCTAACCATGGACGTGATCTCCTCTCCCCTGTTCCCAGTCATTCTGGGCATGCCATGGCTCCAGGCCCATAACCTGCTGATTCACTGGTCCACCGGGGAGGTGGAGTTCCAATCTCACTACTGCCAGGAACACTGCCTACCCACAACCCCCGGGATACCTCCTACCTTGCCTTGTCTGGACTCTGACCAGGATCTGTGCCAGTCTGTACCCCAACCTTACCATGATTTCCTGGACGTGTTTAGCAAGCGGGGAGCAGACTCCCTTCCGCCCCACCGCTCCTATGACTGCCCCATCGAGCTCCTCCCTGGAGCCGAAATTCCTTTTGGTCGCATATTCCCTCTCTCCGAGAAAGAACAGGAAGCCTTGAAAACTTACATCTCGGAAAACTTGAAAAAAGGGTTCATCCGCCATTCCACTTCTCCCGCTGGCGCAGGTATATTCTTTGTCACCAAAAAAGACCAGACCTTGAGGCCCTGCGTGGACTACCGAGAGCTCAACAAGATTACGGTCAAGAACCGGTACCCTCTGCCCTTGATACCCGAGCTCTTTCAAAAATTAAGATCGGCAACAATCTTCACCAAGTTGGACCTAAGGGGAGCATACAACCTGGTCCGCATTCGGGCTGAGGATGAGTGGAAGACGGCGTTCCGGACCCGTTTCATCCACTACGAGTACCTGGTTATGCCCTTCGGACTCTGTAATGCCCCGGCCACGTTCCAGCATTTCATCAACGATGTGCTCAGGGACTTCTTGGACATTTTCGTAATCGTCTAGCTGGACGATATCTTGATCTTCTCTCAATCCCTGGAACAGCATCGGGGGCATGTGGGCAAGGTACTTCTTCGACTCCGACGGCACGGCCTGCATGCTAAGGCCGAGAAATGTAAATTTGAGCAGCAGGAGATCCAGTTCTTGGGACTTGAAATCTCCCCGGCAGGCATCAGAATGGACCCTCAAAAAGTGTCCGCCGTCCTTGACTGGCCAACACCTGTAGACAAGAAGGGCATCCAACGGTTTGTTGGATTCGCAAACTTCTACAGGAAATTTATTAAGGGGTTCTCCGCCATCATCACTCCCATCACCCAGCTGACCAAACAGGGCACACGTTTCCACTGGGGCCCAGAGGCTCAAGGGGCCTTCGACCAACTTAAAAGACTGTTTACCTCCGCCCCCATCCTCAGTCACCCCGACCCTGCCCTCCCCTACATCTTAGAGGTCGATGCATCAGAAGTAGCGGTTGGGGCAGTTGTGTCACAACGACAGGGCAATAAGGACGCCATGCACCCGGTGGGGTTTTTCTCACAGAAACTTTCTCCAGCCGAGAGGAATTATGATGTCGGGGACCGGGAACTCTTGGCTATCAAGTCAGCATTAGAGGAATGGAGGTACCTCTTGGAGGGAGCAAATCACCCAGTGCTTATCTACACAGACCATAAAAACCTTGAGTACTTACGAACTGCCAAGCGACTCAAACCCCGACAGGCCCGCTGGGCTCTGTTCTTCTCAAGGTTCTGCTTCCACATCACTTACCGTCCCGGTTCCAAGAATATTAAACCTGACGCCCTCTCTCGGATGTTCGACAACCCCAAGGACTCCACCATCCCAGACACCATTCTATCTACCGGCAACTTCCTACTTTTACAACCAGATCTGCTGTCACAAATCCGGGAGGCATCCGCCAATTCCCAGGGACCCCACGGGGTCACCCTAATTTCCAGAGATGGACTTCTCTGGAGGGGGAGTCAAGTCTTCGTTCCCGAAACAGTAAGAGTGAAGGTTCTGGCCCTAGTACATGACCACCCACTGGCAGGACACTTCGGAAGCCGCAAAACATTGGAGCTGGTGCAACGCACCTTTTGGTGGCCCAAGCTGAAGGAATTCTGCAAGTCTTATGTTGACTCCTGCCCTGTCTGTAACCGCAGCAAGACGTCAAGGAATCGAACATGGGGACTTTTGAAGCCTCTCCCTGCACCTGATCGACCTTGGAGAATGATAACAATGGACTTTATAGTCGAGCTTCCATGCTCAGAGGGGTGCTCTGCCATCTTTGTAGTGGTGGACCGGTTGTCCAAAATGGCCCACTTTCTGCCTTTAAGGGGAACGCCATCTGCCACAGAGACTGCCCACCTTTTTATTAAAGAGATAGTCAGGCTGCACGGGGTCCCGGCCAATATAGTCTCGGATAGGGGGGTTCAGTTCACGTCCCGTTTTTGGAGAGCCCTTTGCGAGATCCTTAAGATTGAGCTGGCTCTTTCCTCCGCATATCACCCCCAAACTAATGGGCAGACGGAACGCACCAACCAGACTTTGGAGCAGTACATAAGGTGCTTCACGTCCTTTGTGCAGGACGATTGGGTGTCCCTATTACCCTTAGCAGAATTCTCCTACAATAATGCCAGCCATTCTGCCACAGGGCAATCCCCGTTTTTTGCCAATTACGGTTTTCACCTGTCTTTTCTCCCCGACTTTCTCCCAGAATCTCCAGTCCCGGCAGTCCAGGATACAGCATCGTTCCTCAGCCGCAACAACAGGATACTTCAGGAAGCGATAGCCAAGGCACAGGAAGACAGCAAGAAGTTCTTCGATCGGAAGAGAAGGGGAGAGTTGAACTTGCAGGTGGACGACCAGGTATGGCTAGCTACAACTAACCTTAAACTTGCCTGTCCCTCTAAGAAGCTTGCTCCCAAGTTCCTAGGACCCTTCCCTGTGAAGAGGAAGATCAATGAGGTCTCCTACGAGCTGTCCCTACCTGACTCTATGAGAGTCCACCCAGTCTTCCACGTCTCCCTTCTAAAACCCGCTGTGCCCGATCCCTACCCAGATAGGGGTACAAACCCGCCCGGACCTGTCCTGGTCCAGGGCAATGAGGAATACGAGGTGGAGGCCATCCTTGATTGCAGGAGACGTAGGGGGGAGAGACAGTTCCTGATTAAGTGGAAGGGGTATGGTCCCGAGAGTAATTCATGGGAACCAGAATGTAACCTACACGCCAAGAGACTAATCCGCACCTTCCTTTCTTCCCATCCAGAAAGACGACGCCTAGTGGGCACCCGGAGGTTGCCCCTTGTGAGGGGGCAATGTCAGGGCTCTAGCCGCCCTGGGCACACTAGCCTGAGGGTGCGCGGGCACCTGGGTAGCCCTGGTCCCCCTGAGCGTCAGCGCGCACGTCGGCACGCACCGCGGGCGCGTGCACGCGCCCGCCGGACATGTGCGCGCGCTCCCGTGCGCGAATAGCGGGTGCGCGCGTCCCCGTGCGCGTGCACGTGCGCAATCGGCGCCGCTTTGGCGCCAGTGGCCCTATTTAAAGGGGACAGCTGCCTGCATGCGGCACTGTCTGTCTCAGCTCCCACCTGTGACCCCAACCTGAACCTGTTTGTTGATCCTGTCTGTGACCCGGCCTGCCTGACTCTGCTGCCTTCTCCGTTCCTTGACCCCGGCTTGTTTGACCCCGCTTTGGACTTTGTTTACTGCTGCTGAACCTCTGGCTTGCCTCCTGACCATCCCTCTGCCTGCCGTCTCTGCCTGACTGCCTTGCCTGTTGTGACCCGGCTTGCCTGACCATCCCTGCTTCCAGTGTTCCTGCACAGGTCCTCCGCTGCTGCCGTCCACTGCTGGTCTACTGCTGCTGCTGTCTGCTACTTCTGCCGTCTGCTGCTGCTCCTGCTGCCGGTCTTCTTCCTGCACCCTGGTTGTCTGCCGAACCTTCATCTGCAGTCTTACCATCCGGCCAAGACCTGCATCCACCCAGCATCGGCCACCGGCATCCATACGGACACTCCTACCCGCTGTGTTCACGGCTACGCTGTTCCCAATCCAGCGGGCCCTGAACCAGAGTTGTAAGAGAGGTCTCCAACCACCAAGTCGGGCTCATCACTACCAGGTACCTAACAGTAATGTAAAGGGTTCCAGAGATGTCGGTGCTGTGTAATGTAAAAGGGTCCAGAGGTGCAGGTTTCTGTGTAATGTAAAGGGATCCAGAGGTGCAGGATTCTGAGTAATGTAAAGGGTTCCAGAGATGCTGGAGTCTGTGTAATGTAAAAGGGTCCAGAAGTGCAGGAGTCTGTGTAATGTAAAGGGGTCCAGAGGTGCAGAGGGCTGTGTAATGTAAAGGAATCCAGAGGTGCAAAGGGCTGTGTAATGTAAAGTAATCCAGAGGTGCAGGGGTCTGTGTAATGTAAAGAGGTCCAGAGGTGCAGGAGTCTGTGTAATGTAAATGGTTCCAGAGATGCTGGAGTCTGTGTAATGTAAAGGGGTCCAGAAGTGCCAGGGGTGTGTAATGTAAAGGGGTCCAGAGGTGCAGGAGTCTGTGTAATATAAAGGGGTCCAGAGGTGCAGGAGTCTGTGTAATGTAAAGGGGTCCAGAGGTGCAGGAGTCTGTGTAATGTAAAGGGGTCCAGAGGTGCAGGAGTCTGTGTAATGTAAAGGGGTCCAGAGGTGCAGAGGGCTGTGTAATGTAAAGGAATCCAGAGGTGCAGGGGTCTGTGTAATGTAAAAGGGTCCAGAGGTGCAGGAGTCTGTGTAATGTAAAAGGGTCCAGAGGTGCAGGAGTCTGTGTAATGTAATAGGGTACGGAGGTGCAGGAGTCTGTGTAATGTAATAGGGTACGGAGGTGCAGGAGTCTGTGTAATGTAAAGGGGTCCAGAGGTGCCGGGGCTGTGTAATGTAAATGTTTCCAGAGATGCCGGGGCTGTGTAATGTAAAAGGGTCCAGAGGTGCAGGATTCTGTGTAATGTAAAGGGGTCCAGAGGTACAGGAGTATGTGTAATGTAAAGGGGTCCAGAGGTGCAGGAGTATGTGTAATGTAAAGGGGTCCAGATAGTGTTGCCACCTGGTCCCTTTAAACCTGAACACATATGAATCATACAAGCTTTGTGGCTAATTGAATGCAGATAAGGCACCAAGTGAATTTCATTAGCACCTTAAAGCGGAGTTCCACCCATTTAAAAGTCAGCAGCTACAAAAAGTGTAGCTGCTGACTTGTAATAATTGGACCCTCACCTGTGCCCCGGTCCAGCGATGCGGGGGTACGAAGCCCCCCACTCTCCCTCCTCTCCACAGCGCCGGCATTATAACTGTGGCCTGCTGGGACCTGTGACTTATCTCAGAAGATTGCAGGGAGGGGGGGAGGGGTGATCTCCCTTTTGGCCCGGGGGGGGGGGATAATAAAATGACAAATGAGAAGCTCCTCTGAGTCCGACTGTTATTGGTTTCCCATCTGACAACAATGTTACTTTCACTTTTCTTTAGCACTTGACTTCTAAGAAATCACATAACTTCTCAGGGCACAAGTCCTGCGGGAACGCACGGGAACTGAGTTCCTGTACTTTTTCCACAACAGGAACTCAGTTCCCATTAGCAACTGTGTCCTGCAAGACTTTGAAGTATGCGAGCTGTGTGGCAGGTGCTACACCAGCAGCTGCCGACACAGCTCGCAATAGTAAGTACCGCACACCTGACCAATCAGGCATTTCCAGTAGGGGGCCCCATGACAGCTTCCGCTTCGATCTACCTGTCAATCACAGCTAGCTGACAGGTAGATCAGGTCCCTGCTGCTAATAGATTGTATTTAGTCAGACCTCTCGTGATGCGCTCCTCTTCGCCGGCCCCTCCTGATTTTCTGTCTCCTCATCCCCCCCCCCCCCCCCACCCAGTCTCCTGCATACTTGCTCTGTGTGTCCCGCTGAATCCCCCCCCTCCTCTATCTTCAGTGCCATATGATGAGAGAACCCAGAGGAGGAGCACAGCTATTCTGCTCACAGGACATGCAGGGAGAGAGGTGAGCTGAGGGAGGAACATCAGTTTGGGGTGGTAAGCTGAGCACAATACCTGGCAAAGTTTAATGCCAGGAGGGAAGTTTATGTGGAGATATGTGAAGGGTTGGAATAGCAGCGAGTGTGTGTTGGAGCCCCTGCAGAGTTTGCAGCCCCCCCCAAGCTAACATACATCTCCTAAGCAGGAACACATCACTATCTCCCCGAGTATTCTGTCCAGATAATGTGCAGCTCATTTATCACCTTTCCGTTTAACCCTGTGTTATCCAAACTCTGTTCAATGAAACGTGTAAACTCACCACATAAACACTCTATATACAAAATAACATTCCCCAATAAAGATCAGAACATGATGATCACATTACATGGAAGCACAATTGTATGAATGCTGATTATTCAGAGAATTACCAGATTTATGTTTATTGAGGATTGTTTTTTTTTTTATGTACTAACAGTTCAGCTTCATCCACACAATACGAAAATTGGATGAAAAATACCACTTTTGAAGCGTTCGTGCATATGAGCGTATCATTTTTTTTTTTTTTTTTTTTTTTGGGGAGTGGATCTTGGGTGGGAGTTCCCACACTTTTTTCCCCAGGACTTGACCCCTGTAACTTCTCATAGACTTCCATTATCACAGGATCATAAATTCTTGGAATTCCTGTCCGGTTTCCTCCCATTCCACAGACATGTAATCCAAAAGAAATCCGACGCCGATCCCGCCTTCTAACCGACGTGCAAAAACATCAAATAAAAGTGACAATGATGTTCATGTAGACGGGGCAGCTGAAAACATTTTCTGAATGCTGGAAACCGACAGTGAAAAACCTCCGTTTTACAGATCTTACATACAAAGTTCATGAGCATCGGAGGTCAGAAGCATTTTTTTAACCACCTCAGTACAGGGAATTTTCACCCCCTTCCTGCCCAGGCCATTTTTCAGCTTTCAGCGCTGTCGCACTTTGAATGACAATTGAGCGGTCATACAACACTGTACACATAGGACATTGTTATCATTTTGTCCCCACAAATAGAGCTTTTTTTTTTTGGTGGTATTTGATCACCTCTTTTTTTTTTTTTGCGCTATAAACAAAAGAAGAGAGACAAGTTTGAAAAAAACAATATTTTTTGCTATAATAATTGTCCAATTTTTATTTTTTTTAAAAACAAATTTATTTCCTCAGTTTAGGCCGATACGTATTTTTCTACATATTTTTGGTAAAAAATTATCAATAAGCGTATATTGATTGGTTTGCGCAAAAGTTATAGCGCCTACAAAATAGGGGATAGATTAATTGCATTTTTATTATTATTTTTTTTTACTAGCGATCTGCGATTTTTGTATCGTGACTGCGATATTGCGACGGACATATTGGACATTTTTGACACATTTTTGGACCATTCACATTTATATAGTGATCCGTGCTATAAAAATGCATTGATTACTGTATAAATGTGATTGGCAGGGAAGGGGTTAACACTAGGGGCGCTGCAGGGGTTAATGTATGTTCCCTGGGAGTGATTCTAACTGTAGGGGGAGGAGATTCACAAGGATCTGTGTTCCTCTGTACTGAGAACACACCATCGGTCTCCCCCATCAGAGGGGGCTTATGATGTGGGGGGATTATGGTGTGGGGGGGTTATGATGTGGGGGGATTATGGTGTGGGTGGGCTATGATGTGGGGGGATTATGGTGTGGAGGAGGGGGGGTTATGGTGTGGGGGTTGTTTTTCAGGGGTTTGGCCCCTTAGTTCCAGTGAAGGGAACTCTTAAGGAGTCTGTGTAATGTAAAGGGGTCCAGAGGTGCAGGAGTCTGTGTAATGTAAAGGGGTCCAGAGGTGCAGGAGTCTGTGTAATGTAAAGGGGTCCAGAGGTGCAGGAGTCTGGGTAATGTAAAGGTGTCCAGAGGTGCAGGAGTCTGTGTAATGTAAAGGGGTCCAGGGGTGCAGGAGTCTGTGTAATGTAAAGGGGTCCAGTGGTGCCGGGGCTGTGTAATGTAAAGGGTTCCAGAGGTGCAGGATTCTGAGTAATGTAAAGGGTTCCAGAGATGCTGGAGTCTGTGTAATGTAAAAGGGTCCAGAAGTGCAGGAGTCTGTTTAATGTAAAGGGGTCCAGAGGTGCAGAGGGCTGTGTAATGTAAAGGAATCCAGAGGTGCAGGGGTCTGTGTAATGTAAAGAGGTCCAGAGGTGCAGGAGTCTGTGTAATGTAAAAGGGGTCCAGAGGTGCAGGAGTCTGTGTCATATAAAGGGGTCCAGAGGTGCAGGAGTCTGTGTAATGTAAAGGGGTCCAGAGGTGCAGGAGTCTGTGTAATGTAAAGGGGTCCAGAGGTGCAGAGGGCTGTGTAATGTAAAGGAATCCAGAGGTGCAGGGGTCTGTGTAATGTAAAGAGGTCCAGAGGTGCAGGAGTCCGTGTAATGTAAAAGGGTCCAGAGGTGCAGGAGTCTTTGTAATGTAAAAGGGTCCAGAGGTGCAGGAGTCTGTGTAATGTAATAGGGTCCGGAGGTGCAGGAGTCTGTGTAATGTAAAGGGGTCAAGAGGTGCCGGGGCTGTGTAATGTAAATGTTGCCAGAGATGCCGGGGCTGTGTAATGTAAAAGGGTCCAGAGGTTCAGGATTCTGAGTAATGTAAAGGGATCCAGGGTTGCAGGAGTATGTGTAATGTAAAGGGGTCCAGATAGTGTGGCCACCTGGTCCCTTTAAACCTGAACACATATGAATCATACAGGCTCTGTGGCTAATTGAATGCAGATAAGGCACCAAGTGAATTTCATTAGCACCTTAAAGCGGAGTTCCACCCATTTAACAGTCAGCAGCTACAAAAAGTGTAGCTGCTGACTTGTAATAATTGGACCCTCACCTGTGCCCCGGTCCAGCGATGCGGGGGTACGAAGCCCCCCACTCTCCCTCCTCTCCACTGCGGACAATCTCCTGGGACCTGTGACTTATCTCAGAAGATTGCAGGGAGGGAGGGGGGAGGGGTGATCTCCCTTCTGGAGCGGGGGGGGGGGGAATAATAAAATGACAGATGAAAAGCTCCTCTGAGTCCGACTGTTATTGGCTTTCAATATGACAACAAAGTTACTTTCACTTTTCTTTTTAGCACTCGACTTCTGAGAAATCACATGACTTCTCATAGACTTCCATTATCACAGGATCATAAATTCCTGGAATTCCTGTCCGGTTTCCTCCCATTCCACAGACATGAAATCCGACGCCGATCCCACCTTCTAACCGACGTGCAAAAACATCAAATAAAAGTGACAATGATGTTCATGTAGACGGGGCAGCTGAAAACCTTTTATGAATGTTGGAAACCGACGGTGAAAAACCTCCGTTTTACAGATCTTACATACAAAGTTCATGAGCATCGGAGGTCAGAAGCGTTTTTTAACCACCTCAGTACCGGGCATTTTCACCCCCTTCCTGCCCAGGCCATTTTTCAGCTTTCAGCGCTGTCGCACTTTGAATGACAATTGCGCGGTCATACAACACTGTACACATAGGACATTGTTATCATTTTGTCCCCACAAATAGAGCTTTTTTTTTTGGTGGTATTTGATCACCTCTTTTTTTTTTTTTTTTTGCGCTATAAACAAAAGAAGAGAGATAAGTTTGAAAAAAAACAATATTTTTTGCTATAATAATTGTCCAATTTTTATTTTTTTTTAAAAACAAATTTATTTCCTCAGTTTAGGCCGATACGTATTTTTCTACATATTTTTGGTAAAAAATTATCAATAAGCGTATATTGATTGGTTTGCGCAAAAGTTATAGCGCCTACAAAATAGGGGATAGATTAATTGCATTTTTATTATTTTTTTTTACTAGCGATCTGCGATTTTTGTATCGTGACTGCGATATTGCGACGGACATATTGGACATTTTTGACACATTTTTGGGACCATTCACATTTATATAGTGATCCGTGCTATAAAAATGCATTGATTACTGTATAAATGTGATTGGCAGGGAAGGGGTTAACACTAGGGGCGCTGCAGGGGTTAATGTATGTTCCCTGGGAGTGATTCTAACTGTAGGGGGAGGGGATTCACAAGGATCTGTGTTCCTCTGTACTGAGAACACACCATCAGAGGGGGATTATGGTGTGGGGGGGATTATGGTGTGGGGGGGGATTATGGTGTGGGGGGAGGGGGGATTATGGTGTGGGGGAGGGGGGATTATGGTGTGTGGGGGGGATTATGGTGTGGGGGGGGGGGATTATGGTGTGGGGGAGGGGGGATTATGGTGTGGGGGAGGGGGGATTATGGTGTGGAGGAGGGGGGATTATGGTGTGAAGGAGGGGGGATTATGGTGTGGGGGGGGATTATGGTGTGAAGGAGGGTGGATTATGGTGTGGGGGAGGGGGGATTATGGTGTGGAGGAGGGGGGATTATGGTGTGGGGGGGGGATTATGGTGTGAAGGAGGGGGGATTTTGGTGTGGGGGGGATTATGGTGTGGGGGGGATTATGGTGTGGGGGTTGTTTTTCAGGGGTTTGGCCCCTTAGTTCCAGTGAAGGGAACCCTTAAGGCGTCAGCATACCGAGACATTTTGGACAATTTCATGCGCAGGTGCCCGGCGGACATTGCGGGTACCCGGCAGACATCGCGGCCCCCTGGTGAGCTGAAAAGGCGAGGGCGTCAACTGGGCATTTAATCCCCCTTCCTGCCCAGACCAATTTTCAGCTTTCGGTGCTCTCACACTTTGAATGACAATTACTCAGTCATGTAACACTGAACCCAAATTAATTTTTTTGTCCTTTTTTCCATACAAATAGAGGTTTCTTTTGGTGGTATTTGATCACCTCTGGGTTTTTTTTATTTTTTTTTTTGCGCTATAAATGAAAAAAGACCAAAAAAAAAATTTCTCTTTGTTTCTGTGATAAACTTTTGCAAATTATTAATTTTTTCCTTCAGGAATTTTGGCCACAATTTATACTGCCACATATCTTTGGTAAAAATAACCCAAATTAGTGGATATTATTTGGTCTTTGTGAAAGGTAGAGACTCTACAAACTGTGCAAATCATACAAAATTGATCACATCTGATGTACTGGTGACCGATCTCATTTCTTGAGACCGGAACAAGCCAGGAAAGTACAAATACCCCCAAATGACCCATTTTTTTTGAAAGTAGACATTCCAAGGTATTTAGTAAGAGGCATGGTGAGGTTTTTGATGTTGTCATTTTTTTCCCACAATTCTTTGCAAAATGAATTATTTTTTTATTTTTTATTTTTTTCCACAAAATTGTCATTGTAATAGGTTATTTCTCTCACATGGCATGTGTATACCACAAATGGCACCCCAAAATACATTCTGCTACTCCTCCTGAGTATTATGATACCACATATGTGGGACTTTTACACAGCCTGGCCACTTAGAGAGGCCCAACATGCAGGGAGCGCCATCAGGTGTTCTAGGAGCATAAATTACACATCTAACTTGTTGACTACCTATTACACTTTTGAAGGCCCTGGAGCACCAGGACAATGACACGTGACACTGACGTGGCACTGATGACAGGTGGCACTGATACGTGGTACTGATGACACTTGACACTGATGTGGCACTGATGACAGATGGCACTAATACGGGGCACTGATGACACGTGACACTGATGACAGATGGCACTAATACAGGGCACTGATGACACGTGACACTGACAGATGGCACTAATACGTGGCACTGGTCACAGATGGCACTTATACGTGGCACTGATATCATGTGGCACTAATACATGGCACTGATGAGAGATGGCACTAATACGTGGCACTGATGAGAGATGGCACCGATACGTGGCACTGTTGACACATGACACTGATGACAGATGGCACTGATACGTGGCATTGATGACAGATGGCACGTGACACTGACAGGTGGCACTGATGACAGATGCACTGATACGTGGCACTGATGACAGATGGCACTAATATGTGGCACTGATGACACGTGGCACTGACGTGGCACTGATGACAGATGGCACTGACGTGGCACTGATGACAGATGGCACTTATACATGGCACTCGGGACAGGTGGCACTCGGGACAGGTGGCACTCGGGACAGGTGGCAGTGGGGACAGATGGCATTTGGGACAGATCGCACATTTCGTTTTGTTTTTTTTTTTACTTATGGCCGCTGCAGCCATTCATCTCTCCCTCCTCACACGCTGTCTCTGTCAGAGGAGGGAGAGCGGCGCTGAGAGATGATCTCATATGTTTACATATGAGATCATCTCTCATTGGACACGCCGATCTCGCTGAAAACGGCCGCTGTGATTGGCTGTTTACAGCGATCTGTGACTGGCTGTGTCCGATGGACACGGCCAGCACAAAACTTCCCCGATGCTCGCTCTCAGGAGCGCGCATTAGGGAAGTAAACAGTAGGAAGTCCAGGGACGTCCACCCGGCAGGGAGCGTCCGCGTTGAAGCCGTCTTTCGGCTATAGCGCGGGCGCGAAGTGGTTAACCATTTCCCGCCATTATACGTCGGCTGTTTGAAGAGGAATATCGTTGTTGTGGCAGCAGAAAGCTACCATAACCCCGGTATTCTCTTCTTCAGCGGGCGGTCTGCTTTCAGATAAAAGTGGCCTCAGCGGTGGATTCGCCGAGAGATCACTTTTATCCGTGGCGGGAGAACGGCCGCTCTCCGGTGCCCTCCGTCGCTTAACAGAGCCGCCGGAAGTGACGGAGGCAATCGGATCCTGTCACGTCTGTGGTATGGAGCTGGGTAAGGGGAAGATGGCCCCCCCACCCAGCTCCATACCATTGCAGGGTGGAAGCGACATCAAAATGCTCCTAAATAGCTCTTAAAGCAGCATTTTTTTTTCTTTTTTTTTTTCTTATGACATTACATTTTTTTTAAATTACATTTTAGTGTAAATATGAGATGTGGGGTCTTTTTGACCCCCCAGATCTCATATTTAACCACTTCCATACCGGGCCTATTCTGGCACTTCTCTCCTTCATGTAAAAATCATCATTTATTCGCTAGAAAATTACTCAGAACCCCCAAACATTATATATATGTTTTTTTTAGCAGACACCATAGGGAATAAAATGGCGGTCATTGCAACTTTTTATCTCACACGGTATTTGCACAATAATTTTTCATGAATTAAAAAATAACAAAACAGTAAAGTTAGCCCAATTTTTTTATATAATATGAAAGATAATGTTACGCCGAGTAAATAGATACCTAACATGTCATGCTTTAAAATTGCGCACAATCATGGAATGGCGCCAAACTTCGGTACTTAATTAGTGGTCTGAGTGGCGTTTACATATGTGGGCAGGACTTACGTGTGCGCTCGCTTCTGATCGCGAGTTACCGGGGACAGGGGTGTTTTTAATTTATTTTTTATTTTACTTAATTTTTTTTATTTTTACACTTTTTAAAAAAAAAGAAATTTTTTTGATCACTTTTATTCCTATTACAAGGAATGTAAACATCCCTTGTAATAGGAATGTATGTGACGGGTCCTCTTTATGGAGGGATGTGGGGTCAATAAGACCCCCCCCCCCCACACACACATCTCTCCTCCAGGCTGGAATGCATGAGATCGGTAAAAAAAAATTCACCGATCTCAAGCTGACAGCCGTGATCGTGGCTTTGTTTACTTCTGGGTATGGTTATGACGTCACGCCCGGGCCTCCGACAGTCATAGAGATGACTGGTGACCATCTGGTCACCGGAAATCTCTATGCTCGTCATCCGGCGGCGAGCGATTCTTTCTTCGGGCCCCTGATGGCACGGGAGAGCCCGGAGAAGCACCGGATAGCGACGGGAGGGGGGGACGTCCCCTCCCGTTGCCTATAAGAACGATCAAGTGGCGGAACTGCCGCTATGATCAATTTTATGGTGCACAGAATCGCCGGCCGGAAAGATTGATATCTGAATGATGCCAATAGCTGCACCCATCATTCATATATCCCCCCACAAATTCATATGACGTCCTTGGTATTGAAGGGGTTAAGAGGTCCTGTCATGCTTTTTTTTTCTATTACAAGGGATGTTTACATGTTTACATCCCTTGTAATAGGAATACCATTTTTACCTCTTCCTCCTTGCTTTATTAAAAAAAAAAAAAAAAAAAAAAAAAACACCTTTTTATTTTCAAACAACAATATATTTAAAAAAAAAAATTGCTGCCACAACCGAGGTATCCATCTTTACAGGAGGCGGTCGTGTTTACGAAAATGGTGGTCTCCGCGGCGGGTTCGCCGCAAGATCACCGTTATCGGCGGCGGGAACGGTGCCACCCCCCCTCCCGCCGCTCTGCGTCGCCCTCGGCCGCTTACCGGAGCCGTCGGTAGCAGCGGAGGCGATCGGGTCCTGCTGCGTGATGGGTATGGAGACGAGTGAGACTAAGATGGCCCCCACTCGTCTCTATACCATAGCAGGGCGGAAGTGACGTCAAATTGTCACTTCCGCCCATACCTCTTAAAGGAACATTTTTTCAAATGACATTTTTTTTATTTTTATTTTTTTTATTGCATTTAAGTCCAAATATGAGATCTGAGACTTTTTGACCCCCCAGATCTCATATTTAGGAGGTCCTGTCATGTTTTTTTTTCTATTACAAGGGATGTTTACATTCCTTATAATAGGAATAAAAGTGACCCAATTTTTTTTTTTTTTTTTTTTTTTTAAACTGTGTAAAAATAAATAAAATAAAGTAAAATAAATAAGAAAAAAAATGTATTTAAAGCACCCCGTCCCGATGGGCTCGCGCGCAGAAGCGAACGCATCCGTGAGTAGCGCCCGCATATGAAAACGGTGGTCAAACCACACATGTGAGATATCACCGCGATCGGTAGAGTGAGAGCAATAATTCTAGCTCTAGACCTCCTCTATACCAAAAAAAATGCAACCTGTAGAATTTTTTAAATGTCGCTTATGGAGATTTTTGAGGGTAAAAGTTTGATGCCATTCCACGAGCGGGCGCAATTTTGAAGCGTGACATGTTGGTATCAATTTACTCAGCGTAACATTATTTTTCACTATATAAAAAAAAAAAAAAATGGGCTAATTTTACTGTTGTCTTATTTTTTTATTCAAAAAAGTGATTTTTTTTTCCAAAAAAAATGTGCGCTTGTAAGACCGCTGCGCAAATACGGTGTGACAGAAAGTATTGCAACGACCGCCATTTTATTCTCTAGGGTGTTAGAAAAATATATATATATATATATAATGTTTGGGGGTTCTAAGTAATTTTCTAGCAAAAAATAAAAAAGCGGTTAAAGATAACCCCAGGAGACCCAATGAAACTGCATGAAAAACAAGTTACATTTTTTTTAAACTTTATTCTGTATTCATTTTCTTTGCATAACTTAACAGTGTTATTGTACAAAATCATTTATCCATTCTTTTTATTAAAATCCATTATATTCAGACATTGCATCACCCTAAGTTTAAGAGTTACGGGGGACCACGGAGAGGGGAAGTCACACATGGGGATTAATACAGGACCAATCACCTCGAGACCAGCGGCCCCTACCTTAACTTCTCCTTTTAGCTCCACTTCTGTACTTAAGAGTGGAATCTATATCTGATATCCATTATTCCCCCCCCCCTCCCTTACTAGTACATGGCGGTTTACTTTCCTAGAACATCGTTACTTTACTGTTGTTGGGGCTACCTGGTCTTTTTTTTCTGTTTGCACTCTTTTGACCTATCTTCTTTCTAATGGACTAATTGTTTATTCCCCCCTCCCCTCCAAACTACTACACTTTTTACTTTTCTACACAGGGCGTCCTAATTTTTCCAACCAGGGTCTCCACATTCTAGCATTAAGGGCCATAGCACTGGGCACATCACTAGTTTCATCCATGCAATCCGCTGGGTCTTGTAGTTCCCCTACTGGTGGCCTCGGTCAGCCCCTCATTGGGTGCCACATCACGTGCATCAGCAGGATCAGGTCAGCCAGGACTCGGCTCCAGGGGCCACAGTCCTGGAAACGTCACTGGCGTTACTCGGGCAGTCCAGTGAGTCATAGTTCACACAGCTTGGTGGCAACGTTAGCCCCCTCATGGGGCTGCTACTGTCACAGGCATTTGCACCATGTCACAGCTCACAGGGGGGGGGGGGGGGGGGGGGTCGGGCCACACACAGCCTGTTCCCTCAGCCCCTCACCTTTTTTCCAAAGAGGGGGTTTCATGATGATCGTTCCCCACTGCAGGTTCACCATTCTTTCTCCCACCACAGAGCTCACTCTCACTTTGTTCAGGTGGTGTCTTATTTTGTGTGGCTTTTAAGTTTTGATTTTCTGCCTCATGATGTTGTTTCAGGTGGATTGCACATTTTTTTCGTTCAGAAACAGTAAGGTGTGTTCTGTGTGTCTTTCGGTCAGGGGTCATAGCTAGTTGCACTACATACCAGGATCTGTGATGTCTACAGATCCATGCAGGCTGAGCTTTCGTTTTTAAATGATTATAATACTTGCAGTCTTATCGCCTGCACCCTCATGCGTCATACATTGCACGTCACTTACATTCCTATTTCTACCTGCCGCGGTCTGTAGGTTCCAAACTCCTTAGAGTTAATTTTTAATGACCTGTCTTTGTGCTGCAGGTTACTCGAGCTTGCTTGAATCTCAGAATTCTGACTTTAAATCTCAGAATTCTGACTTTGAATCTCAGAATTCTGACTTTAAATCTCAGAATTCTGACTTTGAATCTCAGAATTCTGACTTTGAATCTCAGAATTCTGACTTTTAATCTCAGAATTCTGACTTTAAATCTCAGAATTCTGACTTTGAATCTCAGAATTCTGACTTTGAATCTCAGAATTCTGACTTTAAATCTCAGAATTCTGACTTTGAATCTCAGAATTCTGACTTTGAATCTCAGAATTCTGACTTTGAATCTCAGAATTCTGACTTTAAAACTGAGAATTCTGACTTTAAATCTCAGAATTCTGACTTCTAATTTTAGAATTCTGACTTCTAATTTTAGAATTCTGACTTTCAAACTCAGAATTCTGACTTTCAAACTCAGAATTCTGTAAAAAAAAAATTTCATAAACATAATTCTGTATTTTATTTTTTATTTTTTTTATGATGGCCCCAGGGCTCTTCCATAGTTTACTTTGTTTCACTGCACCACATTTTATTCTGTGTTAGGCACGGTATGGTGTCTTTTTTTTTTCAGGATTACATTTTTCTTGGGTCTGGTGGTCTAAAGTTGTGTTTTTCCACAGATTCGGACATGTCACATGTTTCATGTCACATGTTTCGGAGAGTGATGAATTTGGCTTCATCCCACCTACTCCTGTTAGGGGTTCAGAGCATGGCAGCGCCCCATCTCTGAGAAACTGGACTATATCGAAGCTCATTGCAGAGCTCCAACACAGGGGCATTCCGTTCTCAGCTACGGCCAGGAAAGCGGAGTTGTTCAGGCTTTTATTTTCTAGCCTGTCCCAGCCACAGCCATCCACTAATGCAGAGAATGTGTCATTGCTCACGTCACAGATCCAGATTCACACAGTCCTAAACACACTCTCTATTTCTGTTCAACATGTGCAATTTGTTTAGTTCCGAATTTGTTTAACGAATTTTGACAAATTCGTTGATTCCGAATTTCCGAATTTTTCAATTTCCGAAATTTCAGAATTTCCAAATTTGTGAAATTACGAATTTTCGGATTTCTAAATTTTCTAATTTCAGAATTTCCGAATTTTCGAATTTCCGAATTCCGAAAATTTGAAAATCTGAAAGAAAGAAAGAAAATCTGTTTAATTCTAAATAATAACTAACTATTCAATTATAGGTATTGGAATTCCCTTTCAAATTTGTCTGTTAAATTCGTACTCGTTACGAGTACGAATTTATCCGAAGTTACGAATTATCTGAAATAACGAATGCCGCATCTAACCAAATGGAACTTAACGATCTAATAATAATAAATAACAATAATAATTATAAAACCTTTTTATTATTATTAATTATTTTTTAATTATTTGTTCCGTTCCATTTGTTTAGATGCAGCATTCGTTATTTCAGATAATTCGTAACTTCGGATAAATTCGTACTCGTTAATTTAACAGTTAGTTATTAATTAAACAGATTTTCTTTCTTTTTTTAAGATTTTCAAATTTTGGGATTTTCAAATCTTTGAATTCTCGAATTCCGAAAATCCAAAAATTCGGAAATTCTGATTTTCGAAAGTCCGAAATTTCGGAATTCCGAAAAATCGAAATTCGGAAATCTGAACATTTCGAAATTCGGAAATCTGAACATTTCGAAATTCGGAAATCTGAAAATTTCGAAATTCGGAAATCTGAAAATTTCGAAATTCGGAAATCTGAAAATTTCGAAATTCGGAAATCTGAAAATTTCGAAATTCGGAAATCTGAAAATTTCGAAATTCGGAAATCTGAAAATTTCGAAATTCGGAAATCTGAAAATTTCGAAATTCGGAAATCTGAAAATTTCGAAATTCGGAAATCTGAAAATTTCGAAATTCGGAAATCTGAAAATTTCGAAATTCGGAAATCTGAAAATTTCGAAATTCGGAAATCTGAAAATTTCGAAATTCGGAAATCTGAAAATTTCGAAATTCGGAAATCTGAAAATTTCGAAATTCGGAAATCTGAAAATTTCGAAATTCGGAAATCTGAAAATTTCGAAATTCGGAAATCCGAAAATTTCGAAATTCGGAAATCCGAAAAATAGAAATGCGAAAATTCCCGAAATTTCAGAATTTAGAATTTCTGAATTTTCGATTTTCCGAATTTCCGAAAAAAGCAAAATAACTAATGAAATGAAAATGAACACATTTTTTGTCAGTGCACATGCCTATCAACTGCTGCAAGATAGGATGGATGTGATGGAGGCCCGCCCAGCCAGGGTGGAAGTTGCTGCCGCTCCCACAGCCCCTGTGCTGGCTGGCACCTCTGCAAGTAATACCAGCGTGCCATTACCTGTAGCTATTACTTCACCACTAGAAGTGCTGCTGTCCGTGTCCCCTGCGCACTCCATCCCTGCCAACCTCAAAAAAGATATCTTAGAGGGGAAGGATATAAATTAATAAATAAATATAAATTAATTGTTCAAAAAGTACACGTGACCATTGGTGAATGGGCTGGTAATATAAAAAAAAATAAAATAAATTATGCTCAAAAATGGTCTACATACAGTCACTCCTCACTATGCTTAGGTATGAGCAGACTAGGAATTGAATAGAAGGTAGTGGCAGTTAAATGGAAGCAAGTGAAGAGTTAACATAACTTCTCTGCAGAGCACAGTATATGCAGCCTAGGAATGCAAACATAGATTAGATTTATGGCAGGAAGTAAATCAACAGGCTTCATTGTGGGACACAGCACATCATATACACACTCATATAAACACACACACATGCAGACACATACAAATCCATACACATACAGCACAGTGAACTGACCTGCTGAACTTCTGTGTAGACCCCTCGCCCCTGGCATTCTCTTCTACACATGGGGAGGGGGCATGACAGAGCCGAGACTAAGGGGGCAGATTTCTTTCTTTAGTGAAAGCAGCCAGCAGGAGCCAGGAGGAGAGATCAGTGAGTGGAATCACAGGGCAGCTCTAAAGGGCTCTGATATTACTTGTGCTGCTGAAGGGACTGGACTGGAGCCTCCAGCCTGGAGGTGTTAGGTACCTGGTAGTGCTGAGCCTGACTTGGTGGTTGGAGACCTCTCTTACAACTCTGGTTCAGGGCCTGCTGGATTGGGAACAGCGTAGCCGTGAACACAGCGGGTAGGAGTGTCCGTATGGATGCTGGTGGCCGATGCTGGGTAGATGCAGGTCTTGGTCGGATGGTAGGTCTGCAGATGAAGGTTCGGCAGAAGACCAGGAGGCAGGAGGTAGACCGGCAGCAGGAGCAGCAGCAGACGGCAGAAGTAGCTGACAGCAACGGCAGTAGATCAGCAGAGGACGGCAGCAGCGAGGACCTGTGCAGGGACACTGGAAGCAGGGATGGTCAGGCGAGCCGGGTCACAACAGGTAAGGCAGACAGGTAGAGACGGCAGGCAGAGGGATGGTCAGGAGGCAAGCCAGGGGTTCAGCAACAATAACACAGTCCAAAGCAGGGTCAAAACAAGCCGGGGTCAAGGAACGGAGAAGGCAGCGGAGTCAGCAGGCCGGATCACAGGTAGGATGCTCAGACAGGTTCAGGTTGGGGACACAGGTGGGAGCTGAGACGGACAGCGCCGCATGCAGGCAGCTGTCCCCTTTAAATAGGGCCACTGGCGCCAAAGCGGCGCCGATCGCGCCCGTGCACGTGCACGGGGGCGCGCGCGCCCGCTATTCGCGCACGGGAGCGCGCGCACAAGTCCGCCGGCGCTCAGAGGGGCCAGGGCTGCCCAGGTGCCCGCGCACCCTCCGGCTAGGGTGCCCAGGGCGGCTAGAGCCCTGACATTGCCCCCTCACAAGGGGCAACCTCCGGGTGCCCATTAGGCGTTGTCTCTCTGGATGGGAAGAAAGGAAGGTGCGAATTAGTCTCTTGGCATGAAGGTTGCATTCTGGTTCCCATGAATTACTCTCGGCCCCATACCCCTTCCACTTAATCAGGAACTGCCTCTCCCCCCTACGTCTCCTGCAATCAAGGATGGCCTCCACCTCGTACTCTTCATTACCTTGGACCAGGACAGGTCCGGGTGGGTTTGTACCCCTATCTGGGAAGGGATCGGGCACAGCGGGTTTCAGGAGGGAGACATGAAAAACTGGGTGGACTCTCATAGAGTCGGGCAGGGACAGCTCATAGGAAACCTCATTGATCCTCCTCTTCACAGGGAAAGGTCCTAAGAACTTGGGAGCAAGCTTCTTAGAGGGACAAGCAAGTCTAAGGTTAGTTGTAGCTAGCCATACCTGGTCGCCCACCTGCAAGTTCAACTCTCCCCTTCTCTTCCGATCAAAGAACTTCTTACTGTCCTCCTGTGCCTTGGTGATCGCCTCCTGAAGTATCCTGTTGTTGCGGCTGAGGAACGAAGCTGTATCCTGGACTGCCGGGACTGAAGATTCTGGGAGAAAGTCAGGGAGAAAAGACAGATGAAAACCGTAGTTAGCAAAAAATGGGGATTGTCCTGTGGCAGAATGGCTGGCATTATTATAGGAGAATTCTGCTAGGGGTAATAGGGACACCCAATCGTCCTGCACAAAGGACGTGAAGCACCTTATGTATTGCTCCAAAGTCTGGTTGGTGCGTTCCATCTGCCCATTAGTTTGGGGGTGATATGCAGAAGAAAGGGCCAGCTCAATCTTAAGGATCTCACAAAGGGCCCTCCAAAAACGGGACGTGAACTGGACCCCCCTATCTGAGACTATATTGGCCGGAACCCCGTGTAGCCTGACTATCTCTTTAATAAAAAGGTGGGCAGTCTCTGTGGCAGATGGTGTTCCCCTTAAAGGCAGAAAGTGGGCCATTTTGGACAGCCGGTCCACTACTACAAAGATGGCAGAGCACCCCTCTGAGCAAGGAAGCTCGACTATAAAGTCCATAGTCAACATTCGCCAAGGTCGATCGGGTGCAGGGAGAGGCTTCAAAAGTCCCCAAGTTCGGTTCCTTGACGTCTTGCTGCGGTTACAAACAGGGCAGGAGTCAACATAAGACTTGCAGAATTCCTTCAGCTTGGGCCACCAAAAGGTGCGTTGCACCAGCTCCACAGTTTTACGGCTCCCGAAGTGTCCTGCCAGTGGGTGGTCGTGTAGTAGGGTCAGGACCTTCACTCTTACAGATTCGGGGACGAAGACTTGACTCCCCCTCCAGAGAAGTCCATCACTGGAAGTTAGGGTGACCCCATGGGGTCCCTGGGAACTGGCGGATGCCTCCCGGATTTGTGATAGCAGATCTGGCTGTAAAAGTAGAAAGTTTCCGGTAGATAGGATGGTGTCTGGGGTGGTGGAGTCCTTGGGACTGTCGAACACCTGAGAGAGGGCGTCAGGTTTAACATTCTTGGAACCGGGACGATACGTGATATGAAAGCAGAACCTTGAGAAAAACAGAGCCCAGCGGGCTTGTCGGGGCTTGAGTCGCTTGGCAGTTCGTAAGTACTCAAGGTTCTTGTGGTCTGTGTAGATAAGTACTGGATGATTAGCTCCCTCCAAGAGGTACCTCCATTCCTCTAGTGCTGACTTGATAGCCAAGAGTTCCCGGTCCCCGACATCATAATTCCTCTCGGCTGGAGAAAGTTTCCGAGAGAAAAACCCCACCGGGTGCATGGCGTCTTTATTGCCCTGTCGTTGTGATACGACTGCCCCAACTGCCACTTCAGATGCATCGACTTCCAAGATGTAAGGGAGGGCAGGGTCGGGGTGACTGAGGATGGGGGCGGAGGTAAACAGTCTTTTAAGCTGATCGAAGGCCCCTTGAGCCTCCGGGCCCCAGTGGAAGCGTGTGCCCTGCTTGGTCAGCTGGGTGATGGGGGTGATGATAGCAGAGAACCCTTTAATAAACTTCCTGTAGAAGTTTGCAAATCCAACGAACCGTTGGATTCCTTTCCTGTCTACAGGTGCTGGCCAGTCAAGGACGGCGGACACCTTTTGAGGGTCCATTCTAATGCCTGCCGGGGAGATTTCAAGTCCCAAAAACTGGATTTCCTGCTGCTCAAATTCGCACTTCTCGGCCTTTGCATACAGGCCGTGCCGTCGGAGTCGAAGGAGTACCTTGCCCACATGCCCTCGATGTTGTTCTAGGGTTTGAGAGAAAATCAAGATGTCGTCCAAATAGACGATCACAAAAATGTCCAAAAAGTCTCTGAGTACATCATTGATGAAATGCTGGAAAGTGGCTGGGGCATTACAGAGCCCGAAGGGCATGACCAGGTACTCGTAGTGGCCGAAGCGAGTCCGGAAGGCCGTCTTCCACTCATCCTCGGCCCGAATGCGGACCAGATTGTATGCACCCCTTAGGTCCAACTTGGTGAAAATTGTTGCCGATCTTAGCTTTTGAAAGAGCTCGGGGATTAAGGGCAGAGGGTACCGATTTTTGACCGTAACCTTATTGAGCTCCCGGTAGTCCACACAGGGCCTCAAGGACTGATCTTTTTTGGTGACGAAGAAGATGCCTGCGCCAGCAGGAGAGGTGGAATGGCGGATGAACCCCTTCTTTAAGTTTTCGGAAATGTAGGTCTTCAGGGCCTCCTGTTCCTTCTCGGAGAGAGGGAAAATGCGACCGAAGGGAATTTCAGCCCCAGGGAGGAGCTCGATGGGGCAGTCATAGGGACGGTGGGGCGGAAGGGAGTCTGCCCCCCGCTTGCTGAAAACGTCCAGGAAATCGTGATAAGGTTGGGGTACAGACTGGCACAGGTCTTGATCCGCGTCAAGGCAAAGCAAGGTAGAGGGTGTCCCGGGGGTTGCAGGTAGGCAGTGTTCCTGGCAGTAATGAGATTGAAATTCTACCTCCCCGGTGGACCAATGGATCAGCGGGTTGTGGGCCTGGAGCCATGGCATACCCAGGATGACTGGGAACAGGGGAGAGGAGATCACGTCCATGGTTAGAAGCTCCTGATGTTGAGGGAAAATTGTAGCGGGTAAAGGCAAAGTCTCTTGAGTCACCTGGCCAGACTTAATACGGGACCCATCCGCTAGGAACACAGAAAGTCCTTGGGTTTTCTTCTGGAGAGGCAGAGCGTGAGTGTTGGCGAAGGTGGCATCCACGAAACAGCTGCACGCCCCGGAGTCAATGATGGCGCTGGTGAGTATTGTCCTTCCCTGGCACTGCAATGACAGAGGAAGGGTAAGGTGAATAGTACTGGCTGGGCAGGGTGCAGAGAGAGGAGAAACGGATGACAAGCACTTACGCGTCTTGACAGGGCAACCATTCACGAAATGTCCGGAGCCCCCACAGTACAGACACAGATTCAACTGGCGACGTCGGGCCCGTTCCTCGGGCGTCAAGGGGGCACGTAGAAGACCGATCTGCATCGGTTCGGAGCCATCCGGAGCAGGTCCCACGGGAGGTGTAGAAGGAGCAGGTAGGTAGCGGGTAGCAGGAACAGGAGCCCTAGCGACCATCCAAGCTGGGCGACTGGGTAAAGCAGAGCGTTCAGCTCGGCGCTCTCGCAGGCGACGGTCCAATTGAATTGTCAGAGTGACAAGGTCCTCAAGATCCTCAGGAACTCCTACACGGGCCAGTTCGTCTTTCAACCCCTCCGAGAGGCCCATGCGGAACTGGTGTCTGAGGGCCGCATTATTCCATTGAGTATCCGCGCTCCAACGCCTGAAGTCCGTGATATAGTCCTCGGCCGTCCTGCGGCCCTGCTGGAGCGCGGATAGGGCGGATTCAGCTGTAGCCGTGCGTTGAGGGTCGTCGTACAGCTGTGCCATTGCCTGGAAGAAGGCGGCTAAGGACTGGGTCATGACACTGTTGGCTCCCAGAAGACGGTGGGCCCAGGACTGGGGTTCTCCTTGTAGAAGGGACACCACGAATCCCACTTTGGTGACCTCCAGGGAGAAGGTCCGGGGTTGCAGGGCAAAGTAAAGCTGGCAGGCATCTCGGAAGGCCTGAAACTTGGACCGGTCGCCTGAGAACCTTTCTGGGACAGGTACTCTAGGTTCGGGAGGAAGCATCACCACTGTTGGTTGGGAGGCAGGTTGCACTGGTGGTGGAGGAGGTGCAGCAGCCATGGGGCTGGCAAGTTGTTGAACTTGGCCTTCCAGCTTGGTATATCCCTCCTGCAGGGATTTCACTGCCTGTGTAAGGGCTGCCAGGTGAGAGCAAAATTCCCGCATGGTAGAGGCTCCTTCCGCAGGCTCAGTCATAATGGCTGTCCGTACTGTTAGGTACCTGGTAGTGCTGAGCCTGACTTGGTGGTTGGAGACCTCTCTTACAACTCTGGTTCAGGGCCTGCTGGATTGGGAACAGCGTAGCCGTGAACACAGCGGGTAGGAGTGTCCGTATGGATGCAGGTGGCCGATGCTGGGTAGATGCAGGTCTTGGTCGGATGGTAGGTCTGCAGATGAAGGTTCGGCAGAAGACCAGGAGGCAGGAGGTAGACCGGCAGCAGGAGCAGCAGCAGACGGCAGAAGTAGCTGACAGCAACGGCAGTAGATCAGCAGAGGACGGCAGCAGCGAGGACCTGTGCAGGGACACTGGAAGCAGGGATGGTCAGGCGAGCCGGGTCACAACAGGTAAGGCAGACAGGTAGAGACGGCAGGCAGAGGGATGGTCAGGAGGCAAGCCAGGGGTTCAGCAACAATAACACAGTCCAAAGCAGGGTCAAAACAAGCCGGGGTCAAGGAACGGAGAAGGCAGCGGAGTCAGGCAGGCCGGGTCACAGGTAGGATGCTCAGACAGGTTCAGGTTGGGGACACAGGTGGGAGCTGAGACGGACAGCGCCGCATGCAGGCAGCTGTCCCCTTTAAATAGGGCCACTGGCGCCAAAGCGGCGCCGATCGCGCACGTGCACGCGCACGGGGGCGCGCGCGCCCGCTATTCGCGCACGGGAGCGCGCGCACAAGTCCGGCGGGCGCGTGCCGCGCGCTGCGCCGGCGCAGAGAGGGGCCAGGGCTGCCCAGGTGCCCGCGCACCCTCCGGCTAGGGTGCCCAGGGCGGCTAGAGCCCTGACACCGGCGTGGGGGTTCCCCCCAAATCCAAGTCAGACCCTCATCCGAGCACGCAGCCTGGCAGGCCAGGAAAGGGGTGGGGACGAACGAGCGCCCCCCCCCCCCTCCTGAGCCGTACCAGGCCGCGTGCCCTCAACATGGGGGGTGCCCTGGGGAAAGGGGGGCCGTGCGGCCCCCCCACCCCAAAGCACCATGTCCCCATGTTGTTGAGGACAAGGGCCTCTTCCCGACAACCCTGGCCGTTGGTTGTCGGGGTCTGCGGGCGGGGGCTTATCGGAATCTGGGAGCCCCCTTTAATAAGGGGGCCCCCAGATACCGGCCCCCCACCCTATGTGAATGAGTATGGGGTACGATGTACCCCTACCCATTCACCTAAGGTGTAAAATGTAAAGTACAAAAACACACACACTTTTGAAAAAATATTTTATTGCACTGCTCCGGGGGTCTTCTTCCGTCTTGGGGGTCTTCTCGCCGGACTCCCCCTCCATTTACCAAGCTCTTTTACCGAGCGGAGGAGTCCGGCTACCTTCTTCGTCGTCGTAGCCGCCGTCGTCTGGGGGTCTCGATCCGCCTTCGGGGGTCTTCCGGGGGTCTCTTCTGTTCTTGCGGCGGTCGTCGTCTTCCGCGCCGCCGGCGCCGCCTTCTTCTTCTTGTCATTCTTGTTCTTCTTCTTCTTCCGATGTTGACCCGTCGCTGTCTCTGCCCGGAATGCCTGTGCCGCTCTGCGCTGGGACTTATATAGGGACATGGGGGACAGGGTCACATGTTCATGTCACATGGTGACCCCGCCCCCTTGCGATTTCACAGTCCCAGCATCCTCCGGGACTGTGACAACACAAGGGGGCGGGGTCACCATGTGACATGTGCATGTGACCCTGTCCCCATGCCCCTATATAAGTCCCAGCGCAGCGCGGCACAAGCATTCCGGGCAGAGAGAGCGTCGGGTCAACATCGGAAGAAGAAGAACAAGAAGAAGGACAAGAAGAAGAAAGCGGCGCCGGCGGCGCGGAAGACGACGACCGCCGCAAGAACAGAAGAGACCCCCGGAAGACCCCCGAAGGCGGATCGAGACCCCCAGACGACGGCGGCGACGACGAAGAAGGTAGCCGGACTCCTCCGTTCGTGAAAGAGCTAGGTAAAAGAGCAGAAGAGAGCGGAGGAGTCCGGCGAGAAGACCCCCAAGACGGAAGAAGACCCCCGGAGCAGTGCAATAAAATATTTTTTCAAAAGTGTGTTTGTGTTTTTGTACTTTACATTTTACACCTTAGGTGAATGGGTAGGGGTACATCGTACCCCATACTCATTCACATAGGGTGGGGGGCCGGGATCTGGGGGCCCCCTTATTAAAGGGGGCTCCCAGATTCCGATAAGCCCCCGCCCGCAGACCCCGACAACCAACGGCCAGGGTTGTCGGGAAGAGGCCCTTGTCCTCATCAACATGGGGACAAGGTGCTTTGGGGTGGGGGGGCCGCACGGCCCCCCTTTCCCCAGGGCACCCCCCATGTTGAGGGCACGCGGCCTGGTACGGCTCAGGAGGGGGGGGGGGCTCGTTCGTCCCCACCCCTTTCCTGGCCTGCCAGGCTGCGTGCTCGGATGAGGGTCTGACATGGATTTGGGGGGAACCCCCACGCCGTTTTTTTTCGGCGTGGGGAGTCCCTTTAAATCCATGCCAGGTCACGGAGCTAGCGCGGCGGCAGTAACTGCCTACGCTAGCTACGTAACCTGAAGTCACGTGCTAAATGAACGGACTTGCCGATGAGCGGCAAGTCCGTTCATTTCAAAAGTCCCGCGGACTTGCCCACTAACGGCGGGATTGTCCGCCGGACTGCCAAGTCCAGCGGATAATTTTAAAACCAAACTTAAAACTTTGGCGCCAAAAAGTCCGCCGGACTTTGGCGCCAAAAAGTCCGCCGGCGCCCACACACGAGGGGATTATCCGCTGGACTTCAGTCCAGCGGATAATCCCGCGGGATTGTCCCTTCGTGTGTACGCCGCATCAGACATGCTTAACTTTGCCATGAGGATTATTCCTCAAGGCAGGTCATTTGTGTCAAGGTTGTTGGCTCTCCTACCTCTGTGCCAGGACACAGATTCGGCTGTGAGGTTACAAGCCAACGCGGCTGCTGATCTGCTCATGTGGGACCAGTTTTTGAACAATTGGAATGATATCTCCATGTTTATCCATCTTCCTATGGCCATGTCCCCAGTGGCGTCGGCAGGGGGGGCTGATAATGGCTGAAGCCCCGAGTGAGACCCCAAAAAGCCCCGGGTCTCAGGTGGGCACTGTACTATTATTAGCCCTGAGCGCCGCCGCCTGCGGCAGAGCAGGGGCCGATCTGATCCCGAGCGCCGCCGAGTGCGGCCGAGTGACATAGCAGGTCCCGCTTTCTGGAGCCTGCAGCTTCTATGATGGACATCCCACTGGTCCAATGGCGGGACAGCGGGACGTGTGACGTCCATCATAGGAGCTGCAGGCTCCAAAAGGTGGGAATTACAATGCGGCCAAGACGCCACATCAATCCCCGCTCAGGCGGTCGGCTCTCCTCCTCTTCTCTGGCTGCCTCGCACACCATGGCTGAGCTGAGCTGCTGCTGCAGGACACGCGAAGTCTGTCTCCTGGTCAGGTAGGTCAGTGTGTGTATGTCAGGTAGGTAGGTCAGTGTAATATCAGGTAGATCAGTGCATGTCAGGCAGGTCAGTGCATGTCAGGTAGGTAGGTCAGTGTATGTGTCAGGTAGGTCAGTGTATGTCATGTAGGTCAGTACAGGTAGGTAGGTCAGTGTATGTGTCAGGTAGGTAAGTGCATGTCAGGTAGGTCAGTGCATGTCAGGTAGGTAGGTCAGTGTAATATCAGGTAGATCAGTGCATGTCAGGTAGGTCAGTGCATGTCAGGTAGGTAGGTCAGTGTAATATCAGGTAGATCAGTGCATGTCAGGCAGGTCAGTGCATGTCAGGTAGGTAGGTCAGTGTATGTCATGTAGGTTAGTACAGGTAGGTAGGTCAGTGTATGTGTCAGGTAGGTCAGTGCATGTCAAGTAGGTAGGTCAGTGTAATATCAGGTAGATCAGTGCATGTCGGGTAGGTAGGTCAGTGTATGTGTCAGGTAGGTCAGTGTATGTCATGTAGGTCAGTACAGGTAGGTAGGTCAGTGTGTGTGTCAGGTAGGTCCGTGCATGTCAGGTAGGTCAGTGCATGTCAGGTAGGTAGGTCAGTGTATGTGTCAGGTAGGTCCGTGCATGTCAAGTAGGTAGGTCAGTGTAATATCAGGTAGATCAGTGCATGTCAGGTAGGTAGGTCAGTGTATGTGTCAGGTAGGTCAGTGTATGTCATGTAGGTCAGTTCAGGTAGGTAGGTCAGTGTATGTGTCAGGTAGGTCAGTGTGTGTAAGAGCACTGGTAAGCCAGGCAGCAACCAGCAAGTGAGCTTACCCCCGCCACACAACCATACAACCCCACCACCCAGCCAAAAAACCCTGCGCCACTCACTCATATTGGCGCAGTTTTTATTTGTTTACTGTGTTTATCCCACTAAGGCCCCTTTCACACTTATACGACTTGTCCCGCGATTTGGGACTGCAAAGTCGCATGACAAGTCGTTCCCCATGATTTCCAATGACAGCCATTCATATTAGTACCACTTCAAGTCGTTCCGACTTCAAAGTAGTCCCTGCACTACTTTGGTCCAATTTTGATGCCACTTACACAGGTATTCCTTGAAATCGCGGCAAAAATCGCGGCAAAATCGCCATAAAATTGCGCGACTTTGAAGTCGCACAAGTGTGAAAGGGGCTTAAATGTAAAAAAAACACTAATAGGCTGCAGTTTAAAGCCCCTTTCACACTTGTGCGCGATTTTTGCTGCGATTTTGCCACAATTTCAAGAAATACCTGTGTAAGGCCCATTTTACACTCGTGCGACTTCAAAGTCGCGTAATTTTAACACTATTTTTGCCGCGATTTTGCCGCGATTTCAAGGAATGCCTGTGTAAGTGGCATCAAAATCGGAAAATCGGAACCAAAGTAGTGCAGGGACTACTTTGAAGTGGTACTAATATGAATGGCTGTCTTTGGAAATCATGGGGAACGACTTGTCATGATACTTTGCAGTCCCAAATCGTGGGACAAGTCGTATAAGTGTGAAAGGGGCCTTAAGGAGCCTGTTTGTTCGGAGAGGGGCCCCTCCCTTCAGGAAATCTGAAGACGACTGTTGCTCTTTATGCTGTGTTTTTCTCCTTTAACCACTTGATTACTTTGCACTTAAGCCCCCCTCCTGCCCAGACCAATTTCCAGCTTTTGGCGCTGACGCACTTGGAATGACAATTGCGCGGTCATACAACACTGTACCCAAATGACATTTTTATAAATTTTTTCACACAAATAGAGATTTCTTTTGGTGGTATTTAATCACAGCTGGGTTTTATTTTTTGCTAAACAAATAAAAAAAGATGGAAAATTCTGAAAAAAAAAAAAAAAAAATCATGTTTAATAGTTTGTTATACAATTTTGCAAACAGGTAATTTTTCTGCTTAATTGATATGCGCTGATGAGGCTGCACTGGTGGGCACTGAAAGGCTGCACTGATGGGCACAGATAAGGTGGCACTGATGGGGACAGATAAGTCGGTACTGATGGGCACAGATAAGATGGCATGGATGGGTCCTGATGGGTGGCACGGATGGGTGGCACGGATGGGCACTGATAGATGGCACTGATAGATGGCACGGATGGGCACTGATAGATGGCACTGATGGGCACTGATAGTTGGCACTGATAGGTGACACTGATGGGCACTGGCAGTGTCTTATCCGGACATGTTATGGGGAACATTACAAGAAGGGGAGGATCAGAGAAGACAGGATCAAACAGCCATTTTACACAATGCGGAGGAATAACCCCTTAGGTTCCCCAGTGAGTATAACGAGCATGCTTCACTGCATATACAGACTGATTTTACTGTTGTGGGTTTAGTGACACTTTAACTGTTTCATGACCAGAGCCTTTTTTTTTTCCCCCTTTATTGCACACATGTTGAAATGCAAATTTTAGAAAAATGTAAAAGTTAAAACCCCCCCAAACATGATTTATTTTCTGAAAGCAGAGAATAAAATGGTGATAGCTGTCATTTTTTATGTCACACAATATTAGTACAACTGTTAAACTGTCAAACAGTTAGGTAGGTTCAGTAAAAAAAAAAAAAAAAAAAAACACACAAAAGTTAATTTTAGCACACACATACAAAATATATCACCCAATTTTTGGTAAAATATAAAAGACGAGGCTCTGTTGAGTAGATATATGCCAAACATGCCAAGCACAATGGATCGTGTGTGTGAGTGATCGACCGGGGGGGTAAAAAAACTTCCACTAGGGAGCGAATAGTCAGCTGCGCACAGGTAAACAGTCATTTCAGAGGGCTGTACTCCATTGGTTGTAGTATTTATGTCCCAGGCAGGGAAAGGGTTAAACCTATAGGTATGCGCTAAAAACTAAAAAAAAAATGCTCAAACCAAATGTGCGTTTCAGAAACAGTGTGCAAAATGACCGAAGACATCGACGTTCAGCTGTAACTGTCTACACAGGGTGTGGTCATTCCACATTACTGAGATTTACTTTCACTTCAGGATGAAGACCAATGTCACGCGATTTCTCGGAAGCCACCTAAATTCCAGGAAAGCGAAACCCGTAACCAGGAAACCCATGACCACTTTAAATGCTGAATTGTATTAGGAAATTTATGTCTGGGATTTGCAGACAGTTCTGCAGACACAGGTGAGTCGATGCAATGCATAAACTGAACTCATTTTATGTTACATTGTTTTTTTTTTGGGTGTATTTTATGTTGTGTTTTTACCATCACTGGTAATTACAGAGATCACAGCACACAAGTAGAACTGATTTTTATTGGATGTGTTTTTGTTTTTACCATCACCGAGGGGAGGAATGACTATTAGGGCACTCGGGCACTGCCAAAGCAAAGAGTTGCCACTTGACCCCATCCCAGGGGCTCCTCTCTGCCCCCATCCCAAGGGCCCCTCTCTGCCCCCATCCCAGGGGCTCCTCTCTGCCCCCATCCCAGGGGCCCCTCTCTGCCCCCATCCCAGGGGCCCCTCTCTGCCCCCATCCCAGGGGCCCCTCTCTGCCCCCATCCCAGGGCCCCCTCTCTGCCCCCATCCTAGGGCCCCCTCTCTGCCCCCATCCCAGGGCCCCCTCTCTGCCCCCATCCCAGGGCCCCTCTCTGCTCCCATCCCAGGGGCTCCTCTCTGCTCCCATCCCAGGGCCCCCTCTCTGCTCCCATCCCAGGGGCTCCTCTCTGCTCCCATCACAGGGGCTCCTCTCTGCTCCCATCCCAGGGGCTCCTCTCTTCCCCCATCTCAGGGGCTCCTCTCTGCTCCCATCCCAGGGCCCCCTCTCTGCCCCCATCCCAGGGCCCCCTCTCTGCCCCCATCCCAGGGGCTCCTCTCTGCCCCCATCCCAAGGGCCCCTCTCTGCCCCCATCCCAGGGGCTCCTCTCTGCCCCCATCCCAGGGGCCCCTCTCTGCCCCCATCCCAGGGCCCCCTCTCTGCCCCCATCCCAGGGCCCCCTCTCTGCCCCCATCCCAGGGCCCCTCTCTGCCCCCATCCCAGGGCCCCCTCTCTGCCCCCATCCCAGGGCCCCCTCTCTGCCCCCATCCCAGGGCCCCTCTCTGCTCCCATCCCAGGGGCTCCTCTCTGCTCCCATCCCAGGGCCCCCCTCTGCTCCCATCCCAGGGGCTCCTCTCTGCTCCCATCACAGGGGCTCCTCTCTGCTCCCATCCCAGGGGCTCCTCTCTTCCCCCATCTCAGGGGCTCCTCTCTGCTCCCATCCCAGGGCCCCCTCTCTGCCCCCATCCCAGGGCCCCCTCTCTGCCCCCATCCCAGGGCCCCCTCTCTGCCCCCATCCCAGGGGCTCCTCTCTTCCCCCATCCCAGGGGCCCCTCTCTGCCCCCATCCCAGGGCCCCCTCTCTTCCCCCATCCCAGGGGCTCCTCTCTTCCCCCATCCCAGGGGCCCCCTCTCTGCCCCCATCCCAGGGCCCCCTCTCTGCTCCCATCCCAGGGGCTCCTCTCTTCCCCCATCCCAGGGCCCCCTTTCTGCCCCCATCCCAGGGCCCCCTCTCTGCTCCAATCAGGGCCGTCTTTTCCATTGGGCACGCTGGGCAGTTGCCCGGGGGCCCCACCTGCCCAGCGAGCCAAGCATCATCTATGTGTCACCCTCGTTTTTATTGCCTGTGACCCCGCGCTCCGGCCGCCATGTCCAGTCTCAGGCCGGCCCCTGGCGCCCTGTGATTGGGCTAAAGGGGTCATGTGCAGCAGGTGGGGCTGGCCTGTCCTCGATCGTGGGAGAGCGGGCTGGCCTAGTGGCCTTCACTGTGAGCTGTGGCCGCTATCTTCGCCTCCTCCTCTCCGGGTCACCGATCATGTCCCCGCTGGGGCAGGCAGTCTGGTAGTGTGACAGGCGGCGCAGAGCAGAGATGAAAGGAAAAAAAGGTAAGGGACTCACTCGTGAGTTTTTTTTTGCTGGCCGGGGGGGGGGGGGGGTAGTAGATATGGTCTGGGGAGAGGGAGAAGCCATAATGTATTGTGTGTAGTGTAATGTATAGTGTAGTGTATTGTGTGTAGTGTAGTGTAATGTATAGTGTATACTGTAATGTATTGTATTGTGTAGTGTAGTGTAATGTGTGTAATGTATTGTATTGTGTGTGTGTGTGTGTGTGTGTGTGTGGTGTATTGGTCTGTGGATAGAGTATGCTGTAGCGGTCAGTATGTAGTGTATTGTGTAGTGGTCTGTGAGAAGTGGATAGTGTAGTGGTCAGTGGATAGTGTAGATTGTGTAGTAGTGGTCAGTATAGAAATCAGGTAGGGTGGTGTGTAGTGGTCAGTGTGTAGTGTACTGGTCAGTATAGGAATCAGGTAGGTTAGTGTTGTGTGGTATGTAGTGGTCAGTGGGTAGTGTAGTTTGTGTAGTAGTGGTCAGTATAGGATTCAGGTAGGTTAGTGTGTAGTGGTCAGTGTGGTGTGTAGTGGTCGGTGTGGTTTGTAGTGTAGTGGTTGGTGTGGTTTGTAGTGTAGTGGTCAGTGTGGTATGTAGTGTAGTGGTCAGTGTGGTGTGGTATGTAGTGTGGTGTGGTATGTAGTGTAGTGGTCAGTGTGGTATGTAGTGTAGTGGTCAGTGTGGTATGTAGTGTAGTGGTCAGTGTGGTATGTAGTGTAGTGGTCAGTGTGGTGTGTAGTGTAGTGGTCAGTGTGGTATGTAGTGTAGTGGTCAGTGTGGTGTGTAGTGGTCAGTGTGGTTTGTAGTGTAGTGGTCAGTGTGGTGTGTAGTGTAGTGGTCAGTGTGGTATGTAGTGTAGTGGTCAGTGTGGTATGTAGTGTAGTGGTCAGTGTGGTTTGTAGTGTAGTGGTCAGTGTGGTGTGTAGTGGTCAGTGTGGTATGTAGTGTAGTGGTCAGTGTGGTATGTAGTGTAGTGGTCAGTGTGGTATGTAGTGTAGTGGTCAGTGTGGTTTGTAGTGTAGTGGTCAGTGTGGTATGTAGTGTAGTGGTCAGTGTGGTATGTAGTGTAGTGGTCAGTGTGGTATGTAGTGTAGTGGTCAGTGTGGTATGTAGTGTAGTGGTCAGTGTGGTGTGTAGTGGTCAGTGTGGTTTGTAGTGTAGTGGTCAGTGTGGTTTGTAGTGTAGTGGTCAGTGTGGTGTGTAGTGTAGTGGTCAGTGTGGTGTGTAGTGGTCAGTGTGGTGTGGTATGTAGTGTAGTGGTCAGTGTGGTATGTAGTGTAGTGGTCAGTGTGGTGCGGTATGTAGTGTAGTGGTCAGTGTGGTATGTAGTGTAGTGGTCAGTGCGGTATGTAGTGTAGTGGTCAGTGCGGTATGTAGTGTAGTGCACACAGGGGCCCCGGTGCACTGTATTGCCCGGGGGCCTATAATGCTCTTAAGATGGCCCTGGCTCCCATCCCAGGGGCCCCTCTCTGCTCCCATCCCAGGGGCTCCCTCTCTGCTCCCATCCCAAGGGCCCCTCTCTGCTCCCATCCCAGGGCTCCCTCTCTGCTCCCATCCCAGGGGCTCCCTCTCTGCTCCCATCCCAGGGGCTCCCTCTCTGCTCCCATCCCAGGGGCTCCCTCTCTGCTCCCATCCCAGGGGCTCCCTCTCTGCTCCCATCCCAGGGGCTCCCTCTCTGCTCCCATCCCAAGGGCCCCTCTCTGCCACCATCCCAGGGCCCCCTCTCTGCTCCCATCCCAGGGCCCCCTCTCTGCTCCCATCCCAGGGCCCCCTCTCTGCTCCCATCCCAGGGCCCCCTCTCTGCTCCCATCCCAGGGCCCCCTCTCTGCTCCCATCCCAGGGGCTCCTCTCTGCTCCCATCCCAGGGCCCCCTCTCTGCTCCCATCCCAGGGCCCCCTCTCTGCTCCCATCCCAGGGCCCCCTCTCTGCTCCCATCCCAGGGCCCCCTCTCTGCTCCCATCCTAGCAGTCCAGTGATGTACACATGTTGCAGCCTCAGCAGAAATTATACACCCAGTCACGCTTGGCATGGGGCTGCTCTGCAAAGGTTGTGCAGCCTTATGCAGTACAACGACCAAGTGGCTAAAGCAGGCAATAATGAGGCATTGAATTGCCTCATCACATAACCTGGTTTAACCCCTTGTATCCCACATGCTGCTACTGCGTGCATTACACATGGTTGCTGGGTGTTTGCAGAGTGGCCCTATTCACTTGATTGGGTCACGATCACCCACCAAAAGCAACAGGGGGTAAAAATCCTGCTGCAGCAGGTGTACATCATCAGCTGCTGCCTCTGCAGTTAAAGGGGGTAGAGACCAACGTATGTAATGTGGGCAGTGTGGCAGGGACACAGGGGCCCCCCCATAGGGTGACAACGCAAGGGAAAAGCTGGGCTTCCCCAGTGACGTACGGGTGACCCCGCCCCCCCTCTGATGTAACGCAGGTTTCCGGGATGTGTGACTCGTGTGATCATTGATGTAGTGTATTGTTCTACTGGTGGGGACTAGGGATGAGCCGAACACCCCCGGGTTCGGTTCGCACCAGAACCTGCGAACGGACCGAAAGTTTGTGCGAATATTCAAACCCTATTCTTTACAATGGACGCGAACGTTCAAAATCAAAATTGCTAATTACAACGGCCAATATGCATGTTAATGTCATAAAACAGGTTTGGGGACCCGGGTCCTGCCCAGGGGACATATATCAATGCAAAAAGAAGTTTTAAAAACTAACGTTTTTTTCGGGAGCAGTCATTTTAATGATGCATAAAGTGAAAAAAAAAAAGTGAAATTTTCCTTTAAATATGGTACCTGGGGGGTGTCTAAAGTATGCCTGTGAAGTGGCATGTGTTTCCCGTGTTTAGAACTGTCCCTGCACAAAATTACATTTGTAAAGGAAAAAAAGAAGCCATTTAAAACCACTTGCGACTTTAATGTCATGTCTTGTCCTGGCCGCCATATGGCTGAAAATCCTTGAGACGCTAGCTCCTGTAAATGCCTGGCTGCCTTAGATGACAACAACAGGGCCTTATGACAGATAGAGAGGCTGAGGTGGTTTTATGTGTGCTGTACTAACACTAACATAAATGCCTAATAGTATAAAGGTGATACTGCAATGCTGTACTAACAGCACGCACACACCAGACTAATCTCCAGAATCACAGCAGATAAAGTTAGACTCAGCAGCAGATAATGTCACCACTCAGCACAGCAGAATGTATAAAGCCCCATACACACGGTCGGATTTTCCGATGGATTCTGTCCTATCGGACAATGTTGTCGGAAATTCCGACCGTGTGTAGGCTCCATCGGACAGTTTCCATCGGATTGTCCGACGGACAAAGTCCTATCTCCTGCTGGATAGATTTTTCGACAACAAAGTCCGATCACACCAAATCCGATCGTGTGTATCGAATTCCGACGGACAAAGTGCCACGCATGCTCAGATCACATTACAAGACCAAAGCTATTGGCTACTAGCCTCTACGTAGTCCCGTCGTAGGCAACAAACGTCACCACGTTCAGAATGATCGGATTTTCCGACAACTTCGTCCGACAGTGTGTACGCAACACCAGTGTCGGACTAAATCCGTCAGACAAAATCCGATGGATTTGGTGGTCGGATTTTCCGACCGTGTGTATGGGGCTTAAGACAGCACAGCACTGCAGATACTGTCAGCAGCAGTGCAATCAGCAGAATGAATATATATTCAAATGATCAGTATTCAGTAATGACAATTAATCAGCATCAGCAGTCTGCCTATATCACAGTCACAGCTGGAACACAGTGCACTAGGCCGCCACAGCGGCGGCCTTTTATACTGTGGGGCGTGTACTAAACCCCCTGAGCTATAATTGGCTACAGGCATCCTGCCTGTAGCCAATTATGGCTCTCCTCGCTGCCGGCGCTGTGATTGGCCAAGCATGCGGGGTCACAGTGCATGCTTGGCCAATCATCAGCCAGCAATGCACTGCGACTGGCGCGGTGCATTGCGGGCTGCGACTGGCGCAGTTCGCATCACAAATGTGATGCGAACGGCCCAAATAGTTCTGGGCTCGCCGAACGGGCGAACGCCCGATGTTCGATTCGAACGTGGGTTCAAATCGAACACCGGGCCCATCCCTAGTGGGGACTCGTGAGATCATTGATGTAGTGTATTGTTCTACTGGTGGGGACTCGTGAGATCATTGATGTAGTGTATTGTTCTACTGGTGGGGACTCGTGTGATCATTGATGTGGTGTATTGTTCTACTGGTGGGGACTCGTGTGATCATTGATGTAGTGTATTGTTCTACTGGTGGGGACTCGTGTGATCATTGATGTAGTGTATTGTTCTACTGGTGGGGACTCGTGTGATCATTGATGTAGTGTATTGTTCTACTGGTGGGGACTCGTGAGATCATTGATCTAGTGTATTGTTCTACTGGTGGGGACTCGTGTGATCATTGATGTGGTGTATTGTTCTACTGGTGGGGACTCGTGTGATCATTGATGTAGTGTATTGTTCTACTGGTGGGGACTCGTGTGATCATTGATGTAGTGTATTGTTCTACTGGTGGGGACTCGTGAGATCATTGATGTAGTGTATTGTTCTACTGGTGGGGACTCGTGAGATCATTGATCTAGTGTATTGTTCTACTGGTGGGGACTCGTGAGATCATTGATCTAGTGTATTGTTCTACTGGTGGGGACTCGTGTGATCATTGATGTAGTGTATTGTTCTACTGGTGGGGACTCGTGAGATCATTGATGTAGTGTATTGTTCTACTGGTGGGGACTCGTGAGATCATTGATGTAGTGTATTGTTCTACTGGTGGGGACTCGTGTGCTCATTGATGTAGTGTATTGTTCTACTGGTGGGGACTCGTGTGATCATTGATGTAGTGCAGGGTTCGACAATCCCCAGGCGCCAGGGCGCCATGGCGACTAGAATTAGTGACCTGGCGCCCGGGGCAGCCCATCTGGGGTATCCTGTCTCGGTGCGGACCCCGCTCCCCGGCCCGCGATTGCGTCGGGCCGCGCCGGCCGGTAATCGAGGCCGCGGCTTTGCGGCCTTCTGCAAGCCTATGCTTCCTTCTAAGATCTTGGCGCCATCTAGTGGTGGCCGTTGGTATGACATCCAGCAATGCTAATGGAGCCCTGCCTGCTGCCTCCATTTACACAGGCGAATAGAACCAAAATACACACACATATTTATATATATATATATATATTAGTAATATGTGTATGTATGCTTTGGTTCTAGTCGTCTGTGTAAATTTTAAGATAGCTTTTTTTCAATATAAAAATTAACCATTGTCGTCGTTATTGATCGGCTTTTTTTTTCTCCTCGTGCTGTCAGGGCGAGGGAAAAAAATAGCCGATTACCGGTTGTGTTGACATCACGTTATCAGCTGTCATTGGCTGACAGCTGATCACGTGGTAAGGGGTCGGGATCGACCCCTTACTCGGATCGGTGATCCAGCGAGTCTCACAGACTCGCTGATCACAGAGCAGGGGGCGCGCAGGCCGCTCGTACAGGGGACAACGTCATAGGACGTCGTCCCGGGAAAGCAGAACGACGGCTACAGCGCGGATCTCAAGAAGTAAAAGTTAAAAAAAAAAAATGGCTCCTAACTTTTTTAGCTGGCTCCTAGATTCCAAGCAAATTTGTCAAGCCCTGATGTAGTGTATTGTTCTACTGGTGGGGACTCGTGTGATCATTGATGTAGTGTATTGTTCTACTGGTGGGGACTCCTGTGATCATTGATGTTGTGTATTGTTCTACTGGTGGGGACTCGTGTGATCATTGATGTGGTGTATTGTTCTACTGGTGGGGACTCGTGTGATCATTGATGTGGTGTATTGTTCTACTGGTGGGGATTCCTGTGATCATTGATGTGGTGTATTGTTCTACTGGTGAGGACTCGTGTGATCATTGATGTGGTGTATTGTTCTACTGGTGGGGACTCGTGTGCTCATTGATGTAGTGTATTGTTCTACTGGTGGGGACTCGTGTTATCATTGATGTAGTGTATTGTTCTACTGGTGGGGACTCGTGTGATCATTGATGTGGTGTATTGTTCTACTGGTGGGGACTCCTGTGATCATTGATGTGGTGTATTGTTCTACTGGTGGGGACTCCTGTGATCATTGATGTGGTGTATTGTTCTACTGGTGGGGACTCGTGTGATCATTGATGTAGTGTATTGTTCTACTAGTGGGGACTCGTGTGATCATTGATGTGGTGTATTGTTCTACTGGTGAGGACTCGTGTGATCATTGATGTAGTGTAATGTTCTACTGGTGGGGACTCGTGTGATCATTGATGTAGTGTATTGTTCTACTGGTGGGGACTCATGTGATCATTGATGTTGTGTATTGTTCTACTGGTGGGGACTCGTGTGATCATTGATGTGGTGTATTGTTCTACTGGTGGGGACTCGTGTGATCATTGATGTGGTGTATTGTTCTACTGGTGGGGACACGTGTGATCATTGATGTAGTGTATTGTTCTACTGGTGGGCAGTGGCATATCCAGTGGCTGGGCAGAACGGCTTTGTCCTGCATAATTATGTTGCTTATATGTCAACTTGTGGCTGAATAGGACCTGCAGCAGTGTGAACATGCACCCCTTCCAGGGATTGGCAAGCAAGCCAGCTGGATGTTCACTGTGCAGTTCTGATAAAAGACTAAACCTGTCAGATCCAAGCTGTGATGTCGGGTATGGGCGGGACTGCTACTCAGACCCGCCCCCTCTGTCAAACAACCAGTGTAATGAAAGAGCCGACTCACATGTAATGCTCCTCCCCCTCCTTATCACATCCCGCACACCACACTGCCCCATTCCTCCCTTACACAGAGCACAGCAGCCCCTCCCCTCTAGCAGGTTGTAACTAAGCCCCACCCCTCCCCCTACGTCCTTTCCAGCATGAGCAGCTTCTGTTAGTATACATAGGGAGAACACTGCAGGTGAATGTAAGGTGAGTGTATAGTGAGAGGAGGCTTAGCTCTGATTGGACAGTAGAGTATCAGACACGCACAGGAGGGACTACAGGTGCCAGCATGTCAGCTACTTTCTGGGGAGGTTTGTTATTATGCCATCACTATGTACATGGTGATGACATCACTTCCTGGGTACTACATGCTGTGTGATGTTCCATCCACTCACTGGCTGGTGGGGGGGATGATGTATCGGGCTGGCCTCCCCCTGCAGCTCTCTGTATGTATTAGTGGGTTCTCTAATTGCAGATATTGTATCTGCAGATTGGATCTGTCCAGTGTGTGGGCTCCGGGGGCCCTCTACAGGAGATCTGAGAGGGGGATTAGGCACCTAGGGGTGTCTGGCAGTAAAGAGAACCTGTCATCATCCATTCAGATGAAAGTAAAACCCCTTTCACACCGAGCCTCCCCGCTATTTTTCGCGCCGCTTTACCGTAGTTTTAGCGGTGCTATTCGGCCACTAGCGGGCAGTTTTAAACCCCCCCCGCTAGCGGCTGAAAAGGGGTTAAATCCACCCGCAAAACGCTGCCACAGCGGGTTTTACCGGTGGTATCGCAGCACTGCCCCATTGACTTCACCTCTCCAAAGAAGCTGCTGGCAGGACTTTTTCTGACGCCCTGCCAAGCGCACCGCTCCAGTGTGAATTTTTAACACTATAGCACCTGAAAAACGCCTCAGTGTGAAAGGGGTCTAAAAGATAAGTACTCCAGCTGAGCACCTCCATTGCTGACACCATCCCTGCACTCTCCTGCCATCTGTCTGTCTGTAAGGCACCTGGTGAATGCTTTGCTTTGTGCCAAGGCCCCATCCTTGGTGTTGTTGTAATGTGTTGGCCGATTTATGTGGGATTTTATATTATTATTATTATTATATATATATATGTACTGTATTACACACACACAGTATAAGATTGACCAGGCCAGATTTCAGTTGACATTGTTATCTGTTAACCTAATTACACATATCAAAGGGGAAGTGGCCAGACAAGAATTACTCCACATATCAAAGGGGAACAGATAATGATTCTGGGCTATGTTGATGTTAATTTGCAAGAATATAGATTGGGGGTTGGAGTCTATTCTACACCTCAAAAGGGTGTTCAGGTGACATCTCTTAATCTAATCAGTAGTCACACATATCAAAGGGGACTTGTTAATGTTAATATGCAAGAATGCAGATTAAGGCAATTTATGACTACAGCTGTTCACAGCTTGGGGTGATCTCCTGGCACTCTGAATGACAGGAGCAGATCAAAGCATTTAATGGAAACGGCCAATCAAATTGCTCAGCCATTCAGTGTGTGTGGGGGGGGGGGGATATAACAGGGCATTCAATCTGGTTAGAAGTGTGTGTTTTTATGAAGGCACCAAAAGTCACATGGATTCATGGGGCTCTAGAACACTGCCATGATTATACCCTGTTGGATTTTGTCATCTATTACGAGACTGTTCTGTTTTGGAAGCCAATAAAGTGCGTCTCTCTGGAGAATTGGGTTTGCTGCGGGAACAATACTTATTAATAACTACATACCATCTACGAACTATATATTATATCACTACAGGTGTGGGGACACATTAAAGCTGACATTTACCTGAAAATCTAATTGGGTATACACTGCATGCTGAAAGAAAAAAAAAGACAGTTTATGGCGACTCTTTCATTACACTGGTTGTTTGACAGAGGGGCGGGTCTGAGTAGCAGTCCCGCCCATATCCGACATCACAGCTTGGATATGACAGGTGAAGTCTCTGATCTCTCTGAGCTGAACATGAGTGTGCACCCAGTGCACTGAACGGTGAATGGAAGCTCTGGCTGCAGTGGATAGAAGAGCCATCTACAGAAAGGAGCTGCTTTTACAAAGATAAACAAGTGGAAGACGGTGGAGCTTTGGGGAGGGGATGGGGAGATGAGGGCAGAGGAGTGGGGTAATAGTGAGATGTGGATCGATGACCTGCACTCTGTATCTATAACTCTCCTTAACCCTGCACTCTGTGCAAAAGGCACTCCAGAAACCTGCAGTCTGTACCTAGTGCTCTTCCGAGCCTTGCACTCTGTAAATGAAGCACTCCAGAAATCTACTCCCTGTGCATATCACACTCCTGAACAAGGCACTCTGTTCATAGCACACTTCTGAACCCTGAACTCTGTACATAATGCATTCCTGAATCCTTCCACACTTTGTGTAATGCACACTTTCATAGTTTATACAAAACCATTTTTTTTTTAAATGATAGTGCTAGGGTTTGTATGTGTCCATGAGACTGTATCTTGTGGCACAGCAATCAAAGCATATTTTAGAGGTACAAGGAAACCTGGGTTTTGTTTAGCCAGGCCCATTAAGCCCCCCCCCCCCCCACTGTTTGACCACATCCACTTTTGCCACAGTGCACGTAGTGAGCCGTCGGACACTTCCTCCCTCAAGTGTCCCTCATTCTGAAGTTTAAAAGTTGGGAGGTGTGGTCTCTTCTGCCCATAAAAGCCTGTTACGGGCAGTCGTGCCTGTAAAAAAAGATGGCCATGCAACCGTTTCAAGGCCTGCAGGGCTCAGGAAAAATCGTACAGGCTCGACCGGGCAGCGTATGTTCAGTAACGTAATGGCCCCACCTGGCGCCATTTTTAAATGGAAGGCACTCGTTCTCGGCAGTGCCACATCGGCGCAACAGTGCAGAGGAGGCACAGGAGGACTCAGGACTCAGGAGGACATTACTGAGGGGGGGAAGCCGGCTCGGCAGTGGAGGATAGTACACTGATGTGCACAGTGCCTGACTGGAGAGGTGAACGGGACACAGTGACAGAACAGAAGACGGACACTGACTGATGTGGAAAGGTATGGTAATATGAAGGGGGCACAGAGGAAACTACCATGTCCACAGCCTCTAACCATGTCCTATCCGCAGTATCTGAAAGATGGGTTTCAAATGTTTTGACAGAACACGCCCCCTGTTCGGTTCGCACCAGAACCTGCGAACAGACCTAAAGCTCGTGTGAACTTTAGAACCCTATTAAAGTCTATGGGACATCACTAGAAGGTACAAGTGGCACAGATGAAGATTAGGGATGAGCCAAACACCTCCCTGTTCGGTTCGCACCAGAACCTGCAAAAGTGCTAATTTTAAAGGCTAATATGCAAGTTATTGTCATAAAAAGTGTTTGGGGACCTGGGTCCTGCCCCAGGGGACATGTATCAATGCAAATTTTTTTTTTTTTTAAAAACGGCCGTTTTTTCAGGAGCAGTGATTTTAATAATGCTTAATGTAAAACAGTAAAAGTGTAATATTCCTTTAAATTTCGTACCTGGGGGGTGTCTATAGTATGCCTGTGAAGGGGCGCATTTTTCCTGTGCTTAGAACTGTCCCTGCACAAAGTGTAATTTTTGCAGGAAAAAAAGCTATTTAAAATCACTCGCGGCTAATGAATTGCCGGCTCCCGTAACACAGAGAACAGTCATTCATTGAAAGTCATTGATAAAAAAAAATTCAGTGATAAAAAAAAAAAAAATAAAAAAAAAAAAATTTCAATTACCAGGCCCTTCAGGTCTGCTATGGATATTAAGGGGAACCCCGCTTCAAATAAAAAAAAAAATGATGTGGGGTCCCCCTAAATATCCATACCAGACCCTTCAGGTCTGGGATGGATTTTAAGGGGAACCCCGGCCAAAAAAAAAAAAAAAATGGCGTGGGGTCCCCCTCAAAATCCATACCAGACCCTTATCCGAGCACGCAACCTGGCAGGCCGCAGGAAAAGAGGGGGGACGAGAGCGCCCCCCCCCCTCCTGAACCGTACCAGGCCACATGCCCTCAACATTGGGAGGGTGCTTTGGGGGTCTGTGACCCCTCAAAGCACCATGTCCCCATGTTGATGGGGACAAGGGCCTCTTCCCCACAACCCTGGCCATTGGTTGTGGGGGTCTGCGGGCGGGGGGCTTATCGGAATCTGGAAGCCCCCTTTAACAAGGGGACCCCCAGATCCCACCCCCCCTGTGTGAAATGGTAAGGGGGTACAAAAGTACCCCTACCATTTCACCAAAAAAGTGACAAAAATGTTAAAAATGACAGGAGACGGTCTTTGACAATTCCTTTATTAAAATCTTCTTTCATCTTCTTTCTTCTGGTCTTCCTTCTTCCTTTCTTCATCCTTCGGTTTCTTCATCTTCTTCTTCCATCTTCTTCTTCCATCTTCTTCTTCCATCTTCTTCTTCCTCCGATCCGCTTCTTCTTGCTCTGGTCTTCTCGTCCGGCATCTTCTTCCACGGCGTCGGCGTCTCTTCTTGGGCCGCTCCGCGCAATGGGAGGCTCCCGCTGTGTGAGGCTTCGCTGCATCTGACAGCTCTTTTATAACGGAGGGCGGGGCCACCTGGTGACCCCTCCCCCCTCTGACGCATGGGGACGTCATGGGGACTTCCCTATGGCTTTCCCCATGATGTCAGAGGGGGACGGGGGCCGTTATAAAAGAGCTGTCAGACGCAGCGAAGCCTCACACAGCGGGAGCCTCCCATTGCTCGGAGCGGCTCAAGAAGAGACACCGACGCCGTGGAAGAAGATGCCGGACGAGAAGACCAGAGCAAGAAGAAGCGGATCGGAGGAAGAAGAAGATGGAAGAAGATGGAAGAAGAAGAAGAAGAAGAAGAAGAAGAAAAGATGAAGAAACCGAAGGATGAAGAAAGGAAGAAGGAAGACCAGAAGAAAGAAGATGAAAGAAGATTTTAATAAAGGAATTGTCAAAGACCGTCTCCTGTCATTTTTAAAATTTTTGTCACTTTTTTGGTGAAATGGTAGGGGTACTTTTGTACCCCCTTACCATTTCACACAGGGGGGGGGGCGGGATCTGGGGGTCCCCTTGTTAAAGGGGGCTTCCAGATTCCGATAAGCCCCCCACCCGCAGACCCCCACAACCAATGGCCAGGGTTGTGGGGACGAGGCCCTTGTCCCCATCAACATGGGGACATGGTGCTTTGAGGGGTCACAGACCCCCAAAGCACCCTCCCAATGTTGAGGGCATGTGGCCTGGTACGGTTCAGGAGGGGGGGGGGGCGCTCTCGTCCCCCCTCTTTTCCTGCGGCCTGCCAGGTTGCGTGCTCGGATTAGGGTCTGGTATGGATTTTGAGGGGGACCCCACGCCATTTTTTTTTTTTGCCGGGGTTCCCCTTAAAATCCATCCCAGACCTGAAGGGTCTGGTATGGATATTTAGGGGGAACCCCACGTCATTTTTTTTTTTTTAATTTGAAGCGGGGTTCCCCTTAATATCCATAGCAGACCTGAAGGGCCTGGTAATTGAATTTGGGGGAACCCCCACGCTTTTTTTTTTTTTTTTTTTCAATGACTTTTTTTTTTATCAATGACTTTCAAGGACTGACTGTTCTCTGTGTTACGGGAGCCGGCAATACATTAGCCGCGAGTGATTTTTAGATAGCTTTTTTTCCTGCAAAAATTACACTTTGTGCAGGGACAGTTCTAAGCACAGGAAACATGCGCCCCTTCACAGGCATATTATGGACACCCCCCAGGTACGAAATATAAAGGAATATTACACTTTTATTGTTTCACTTTAAGCATTATTAAAATCACTGCTCCTGAAAAAACGGCCGTTTTAAAAAAAAAAATTTGCATTGATACATGTCCCCTGGGGCAGGACCCAGGTCCCCAAACACTTTTTATGACAATAACTTGCATATAGGCTTTTAAAATTAGCACTTGAGATTTCTCCCATAGACTTTTACAGGGTGCTCGCGGCTTGTTCGAATTTGCCGCGAACTCGAAGCTCATCCCTAATGAAGATCATCCCTGTGGAAGGTGGGCAAGAAAATTCAATGCTGCTTGTAACTTTATGATGTCTGACTGGCTGTCTATATTATTGTACTGGTCTGACCCTCACATGATCTGCCTGCAGTCTCTGATCATCTCATGTGCCATGTCTGCACTCTCTGATCATCTCTTGTGCCACGTCTGCACTCTCTGATCACCTCTTGTGCCACGTCTGCACTCTCTGATCATCTCTTGTGCCATGTCCCTGATCATCTCTTGTGCCATGTCTGCACTCTCTGATCATCTCTTGTGCCATGTCTGCACTCTCTGATCATCTCTTGTGCCATGTCTGCACTCTCTGGTCATCTCTTGTGCCATGTCTGCACTCTCTGATCATCTCTTGTGCCATGTCTGCACTCTCTGATCATCTCTTGTGCCATGTCTGCACTCTCTGTGCCATGCCTGCACTCTCTGATCATCTCTTGTGCCATGCCTGCACTCTCTGGTCATCTCTTGTGCCATGTCTGCACTCTCTGGTCATCTCTTGTGCCATGTCTGCACTCTCTGATCATCTCTTGTGCCATGTCTGCACTCTCTGATCATCTCTTGTGCCATGTCTGCACTCTCTGATCATCTCTTGTGCCATGCCTGCACTCTCTGATCATCTCTTGTGCCATGTCTGCACTCTCTGGTCATCTCTTGTGCCATGTCTGCACTCTCTGATCATCTCTTGTGCCATGCCTGCACTCTCTGATCATCTCTTGTGCCATGCCTGCACTCTCTGGTCATCTCTTGTGCCATGCCTGCACTCTCTGGTCATCTCTTGTGCCATGTCTGCACTCTCTGATCATCTCTTGTGCCATGTCTGCACTCTCTGATCATCTCTTGTGCCATGTCTGCACTCTCTGATCATCTCTTGTGCCATGTCTGCACTCTCTGATCATCTCTTGTGCCATGTCTGCACTCTCTGGTCATCTCTTGTGCCATGTCTGCACTCTCTGATCATCTCTTGTGTCATGTCTGCACTCTCTGATCATCTCTTGTGCCATGTCTGCACTCTCTGATCATCTCTTGTGCCATGTCTGCACCCCCTGATCATCTCTTGTGCCATGTCTGCACTCTCTGATCATCTCTTGTGCCATGTCTGCACTCTCTGATCATCTCTTGTGCCATGCCTGCACTCTCTGATCATCTCTTGTGCCATGCCTGCACTCTCTGGTCATCTCTTGTGCCATGCCTGCACTCTCTGGTCATCTCTTGTGCCATGTCTGCACTCTCTGATCATCTCTTGTGCCATGTCTGCACTCTCTGATCATCTCTTGTGCCATGTCTGCACTCTCTGATCATCTCTTGTGCCATGTCTGCACTCTCTGGTCATCTCTTGTGCCATGTCTGCACTCTCTGATCATCTCTTGTGTCATGTCTGCACTCTCTGATCATCTCTTGTGCCATGTCTGCACCCCCTGATCATCTCTTGTGCCATGTCTGCACTCTCTGATCATCTCTTGTTCCATGTCTGCACTCTCTGGTCATCTCTTGTGCCATGTCTGCACTCTCTGATCATCTCTTGTGCCATGTCTGCACTCTCTGATCATCTCTTGTGCCATGTCTGCACTCTCTGATCATCTCTTGTGCCATGTCTGCACTCTCTGGTCATCTCTTGTGCCATGTCTGCACTCTCTGATCATCTCTTGTGCCATGTCTGCACTCTCTGATCATCTCTTGTGCCATGTCTGCACTCTCTGATCATCTCTTGTGCCATGTCTTTTAGCAAAAAATATGGATTTTAACTTGTAAGCAAAAAATGTCAGAAAAAGGCCTGGTCTTTAAAGCGGGGTTCCCACTTAAAAAAATAAAAATTAAAAGTTAGCAGCTACAAAGAGGGGGCAGAGCTAAGCTTTTCCTGCGCCGAGGGAAGTGACGTCAGGAGCCCAGGTGCCGAAAGGAGGCAGACTACGAGGGACCTCCTAGCAACAGGCATTTAGAGGTGAGTAAAAAAAAAATTTCTACAAATGTTTTTTTTTGTTTTTTCAAGCACGTTACTATTTTTTTTTCTCTTTTTTGGGGGGTGGAACTCCACTTTAAGTGCTTTATTATCAATTTATATATATTTTTTTTATCATTTTCGATGCTGTCAGAAGGAATGTAAACATCCTTGTGACAGCAATAGACGTGTGACGGGTATTCTTTATGGAGGGATCTGGGGACAAAGTTCTGGTAAAATTATGGGGCCTACAGATGGAAGATGACAATTTGTTCTCCTGCTCAACTGGTTAAAATAAAAGAGGAAATGTGACAACATCTGTAACCATTTTCTTGGTAAGCCATCATCAGAGCTCTTCCATATATAACTGACCCTTTATATTTCATCTAGGAGGAGAAGTCGCATCAGTCAACTATGTGGTTTATATTACAGGTGAGATTCTGAAGATTTATTTTATTTTGTATTTTTATTTTTAATTTTTTTTTACAGTTCTCTTAATTCTGATCATCCATTTCCTTTCTGAAATACTGAATGTGCTGAAACCACAAACAAGGAGAAGATGTGGAGATTCTGCAGGAAGGGTTGGATGAATTTTGGAATCACTTAAAGCGGAGGTCCGTCCACCGCTGCAAATATTAAGGCCCCTTTCACACCGGGGCGTTTTTCAGGCGGTACAGCGCTAAAAATAGCGCCTGTTCACCACCTGAAAAAATCCGGCCCCATTCACTCCAGTGTGAAAGCCGGCGGGCTTTCACACTGGAGCCGTGCGCTAGCAGGACCGCAACAAAAGTCCTGCTAGCAGCATCTTTGGAGCGGTATAGGAGCGGTGTGTTCACCGCTCCTATACCGCTCCTTCCCATTGATTTGAATGGGACACCGCGGTAAAACCGCGGCAATACCGCCGCAAAGCGCCGCTTCGTCGGCTCTCTGCGGGGGATATTTTCACCCTTTTTCAGCCGCTCGCAGGGGGTAAAACCGCACCGCGAGCGGCCGAAACCCGCGGGCAAAACGACGGTAAAGCAGCGCTAAATATAGCGCTGCTTTACCGTCACCGCGGCTCCCCGCCCCAGTGTGAAAGGGGCCTAAAAGTTGGCAGCTTCACATACTGCAGCTGCTGACTTTTAATATTAGGACACTTACCTGTCCCGGAGTCCATCGGCTGTCTGGTGATGCCATTGCCAGTAAGGGGACCCTGTAGTGTAGCCTTCACGCTGGGAACCCTACTGCGCTTGCGCGAGGCACCCGCTGCACTCTCCTAGAGGAACGAGGAGGGAACCATAGCCCCGGATTCCCGGAAGTGGGGACAGGATACTGTCAAAGACAGGTATCCACTTCCCCCTCCCCCATGAAAAAGGTGCCAAATGTGGCACCGAAGGGGGGGGGGGACGAGACGAGACAAATTAGCAGAAGTTCCACTTTTGGGTGGAAGCCAGTCATACATGGTTCAAGATTCATTCAGTTCAGCAGAACTTAAATCCCTGTGTGGGCAGGCTGGTTGTACACAAGTCAATCTATTATTCGACTTGTGTACAACCAGCTCGTTGGTCCATTTTCTCTTGATCAGCGGTGGCTATGACCAGCGCTGCTGATCAGTGTATTCTGATGGAGGGGAAGTCTCACAGCTGTCGGAATACAATTATTCAGTGGGAGGATTCCCCCCATCCACACGAATGAGTAGATAAATGAGTTGGCTCCTTTTCTATCGTTCACCCCACTGGTTGAACAAACAAACAAACAAAAAGGACTCCTGTATGCCCAGCTTTAGAACTTATTCACACTGAGGAGTTTTCACCCCTTGAGGAGCAAAGTCTAATGCCACGTATTTCCGATGGAAACAGTCCGATGGGAGCTTTTCATCGGATTTTCCGACCGTCTTTATGCCCATCGGTCTTTTTCTGTCGGAATTTCCGACGGACTTTGGATTGAGAGCCTGTTCTTAATCTTTCCGACGGAAAACCTTTCTATCGGAATTTACGATCGTCTGTATGCAATTCCGACATGCAAAATTACGACGCATGCTCGGAAACAATTCAACGCATGCTCGGAAGTATTAAACTTCCCTTTAATAGTTCTGTCGAATGTGTTGTATGCCGCGGTGTTATTGACCGTCGGAATTTGGTGTGACCGTGTGTAGGCAAGACAGTTTGAGCGAAATTCCGTCGGGAAAACCATCAGAGCTTTTTCCGACGAGAACTCCGACCGTGTGTACGCGGCATAAAGGTGGCCATACATGGATCAAAATAAGGCCAGTTCAGCAGGGCCAAATTTTATTCCATGTAAGAACAGGGAGGTTGTACAGAAGTTGATCTGCCAATCGACTTCTTTACAACCACCCTGTCATTTGTTTTGCTGCTCAGTCAGTGCTGAAAGCTATTGCCGGCAGCACTGATCAGTGTATAAAGTGAAAATATGGTGCTACTACCCTGGATTGTGAAAAAAAAGTCCTCAACCTGTGGTTCTCAACCTCAGTCCTCAAGTACCCCCAACAGGCCATGTTTTACTTTACTTTGCACAGCTGGTTTAAATCAATATCAATGACTTGGTATTGATAAAAAGCTATTTTGGCTAAGGAAAGTTCCCAAAACATGGCCTGCCGGGGGGTACTCGAGGACTGAGGTTGAGAACCGCTGCACTAGAGCTGTTGGGTGGAGGATGAGCAGTCGCACAGCTGCAAAGACAATTAGTAGTAGAAGACGATCCACAACTCCATACGTGTTTCTAAATATATTAAAAAGTATCCGTACTCCACAAAAGACACGTGTTGTACAGCAATGGTTAAAGAATTTCAGCCATGTTGGCCTTGTTCACAACTAATGCAAATTCCTTGTGAACAAGGCCAACCCTCTCCTCCAATCCCTACACTGGCTCCCAATCACCCAGCGAATTAAATTCAAAATACTAACCACAACCTACAAAGCCATCCACAACTCTGCCCCGAGCTACATCGCCAATCTTGTCTCCAAACATATCCCAAACCGTCCTCTCCGCTCTTCTCAAGATCTCCTCCTGTCAAGCTCCCTTGTTTCCTCCTCCCATGCTCGTCTCCAGGATTTCTCCAGAGCCTCTCCTATCCTCTGGAACTCGCTACCTCAACCTGTCCGGCTATCCCCTACTCTAGCTACCTTCAAGCGATCCCTGAAAACTCATCTCTTCAGGGAAGCCGATCACGTCTCCAACTAATCTCCTGCCACTTCCATCAGATCATTCCCCACAGTTACAACCTTTTGTATCACCTCCCCCACCCTATTAGATTGTAAGCTCTTCTGAGCAGGGCCCCCTTAATACTCTTGTATTTTATTGTATTATAACTGTATTGTCTCCCTTTTAATATTGTAAAGCGCTGCGTAAACTGTTGGCGCTATATAAATCCTGTAATAAATAAATAAAATAAATAAAACGTGGCTCAAACGCGTTAACATCTGCTGTATTACAAGTGTCTTTTATGGAGTACCAATACATTTTAGGATATTTAAGAGCATGTATGGAGTTGCGTATCGTCTTCTTTTACTAATGGCACTGATCAGTGTATTCTGATGACAGGAAAGTCTTCCCGCTGACAGAATACATCCACTCGGGAGGATTCTTCCGTCAATATCTAGTTTGTGAATGGGGATATTGAGTCAGTTTATTTGTTTCATTCATCCCACTGTATGAGCTGCCTAACACTCCCTACACATGTTGGACGAGGGTTGACCATTATGGACAATCTGTTCACCCAATGATCTTCTGTACAGATGTACATTTACACAAGGTGAACATGTATATCTGTTCCTATGGAGGAGGGAGAGGAGAGCACTGGAATTGGCTTACCTTAACCACTTTCAGCCCCGGACCAATTGGCAGCCAAAGGACCAGGCCCCTTTTTGCGATTCGGCACTGCGTCGCTTTAACTGACAATTGCGCGGTCGTGCGACGTGGCTCCCAAACTAAATTGGCGTCCTTTTTTTCCCCCAAATAGAGCTTTCTTTTGGTGGTATTTGATCGCCCCTGCGGTTTTTATTTTTTGCGCTATAAACAAAAATAGAGCGACAATTTTGAAAAAAAATGCAATATTTTTTACTTTTTGCTATAATAAATATCCCCAAAAAATATATAAAAAAACATTTTTTTTCCTCAGTTTATGCCGATACGTATTCTTCTACATATTTTTGGTAAAAAAAAATCGCAATTATCGATTATTGATTAGTTTGCGCAAAAGTTATAGCGTTTACAAAATAGGGGATAGTTTTATAGCATTTTTATTAATATTTTTTTTTTTACTAGTAATGGCGGCGATCAGCGATTTTTATTGTGACTGCGACATTATGGCGGACACATCGGACATTTTTGACACATTTTTGGGACATTTGTGATTTATACAGAAATCAGTGCTATTTAAATAGCACTGATTCCTATGTAAATGACAGTGGCAGTGAAGGAGTTAACCACTAGGGGGCGGGGAGGAGTCAGTGTGACGTGTTGTGTTTTTTTTTTACATTAGGGGGCGGGCTGACGTCTGACGTCACTGATCGGCTTTCCCGATGACAGGGAACAGCCGATCAGTGACAGGCAGAGTAGGAAGCGCGGGGAGAGGTTTGTTTACACAGACCTCTCCCCATTCTTCAGCTCTGTAACCCGATCGCGGGATACCAGCGGCGATCGGGTCCGCTGGTTCCAAGGCCGTGGTCACGGAGCTCCCGACCGGGTCGCGAGCGTGCCGCTGGCGGCGCGCGCGACCCACAGGCAGGCAAATTAAAGGGGACGTACCCTACGTGCTTTTGCCTGCCCGTGCCATTCTGTAGACGTATATCTACATGAGGCGGTCGGGAAGCGGTTAATGCCGCATACATATGGTCGGAATTTCTGACAACAAATGTTTGAGAGCTGGACCTCAAATTTTCTGACAACAAAATCTGTTTTCGGAAATTCCGAGGGTGTGTAGAGAATTCCAATGCACAAAATTCCACGCGTGCTCGGAAACAAAGGATAAGAGCCGCACTGGCTATTGAACTTAATTTTTCTCGGCTCGTCGTACGTGTTGTACGTCACCGCGTTCTTGACATTTCTGACAACATTTGTGTGACCGTGACAACATATATTTTTTTTCGATTCGTAACTTTTTTTTTTATTTTTTTTCGATTTGTAATTTTCCGTGTCTCTATTGAACCCAAAAATTTGTACATTCGTAACTTTTTTTTCGATTCGTAACCTTTTTTTTTTTTTTTTTTTTTCGATTTGTAATTTTCCGTGTCTCTATTGAACCAAAAAATTCGTACATTTCGTAACTTTTTTTTCGATTCGTAACTTTTTTTTTTTCGATTCGTAACTTTTTTTTTTTTTTCGATTCGTAAATTATTAAAATGTAATAATAGCATACACATTACATCAAATTATGAATTATGCTCCGATTCTGAATCTACGAATGTTACGAATGTACGAATAAATACGAATGTGTCCGAAAATTAAACTAACGAAAAAACGAATCAACGAAAAAAATAACTCTTACGAATGTACGAATCGTTACGAATCCGAACAACGACGACTTACGAATGTACGAATCGTTACGAATACGAACAACGACGACTTACGAATGTACGAATCGTTACGAATCGACGGAAACGAAAAAAACGAAACGAAAAAAAAAAGATTTTTTTTCGGAAACGAAAAAAACGAAACGAAAATAAACAAATTTTTTGGTTGTGCACATGTCTACCAAATAATTTTGATGGTATTTTAGATATCTGCAATTTTTTTAGCGCTGCTAATGTTTTTGGAATTTTATTTCTCTGACATATTTATTTGATTATTTACATTTTATTAGTGTTTGCCCAAAGCAAACAATTGATCCGTGTGCGCCGAGGGAGATATATTATTATTATTTTAGTATTTCTCATTTTTTTTTATATATACAAATTTTAGCCAGCAGAGGACAGAAGATCTACACCCACGACACCTTGTACCATGTAAAAATATAACAATAAGATATGTTGTTTTTGCTTAGTCTTTACTAAATAATTACTATCAATGTACTGACTATAACATGTTTGTGTTTATAGATTGCCCTGATAATGTGCACAAACTCCCTGCGTGTTTGGCAATTGGGTAAGTGATGCTTTTATTCATCAAAATAGCAGATAGAGGGAGAACCAAAGGCACCGCCTTCTGTTGTTTGCCCAAAAAAATTTATCAACCAAAAAATTATGAGACTTAAGGTGCCAAAAAGAGATTAAAAATCTTAGTAAAAAAATCAATTTTTCCTGTACAAAAAACAAAATACAGGAAGATACAATTTTAATAAAACATCATAGTAAGTGTAACTAAAACAAGAAAATGTTGACATGTTTCACCCATTGCTTCGTCAGGAAACCACAATATTCAAAGACACTGCACAAAGATCATAATTCGTATTCATTTATACAATATTTTTTAAAAGTTATCATGTTACCACAAGTTGTGTGCAGTTTTTTTTTAACCACTTCAGCTCCAGGAGATTTACCCCCTACATGACCAGGCCATTTATTTGGGATACGGCACTGCGTTACGTTAACTGATGAACGGTGCAATGCGCATTGGTGCGTGTGGGAATCTGCCGTTGCCCGTGTGCGTGCGTGCGCCGGGCGCATTCTAATGCGGCGTACACACGGTCGGAATTTCCGATGAAAACAGTCCGATGGGAGCTTTTCATCGGATTTTCCGACCGTGTGTATGCCCATCGGGCTTTTTCTGTCGGAATTTCCGACAGACTTTGAATTGAGAACCTGTTCTCAATTTTTCCGATGGAAAACCTTTCTATCGGATTTTCCGATCGTGTGTATGCAATTCCGACACGCAAAATTCCGACGCATGCTCGGAAACAATTCGACGCATGCTCGGAAGCATTAAACTTCCCTTTTATAGTGACGTCGGACGTGTTTTATGCCGCTGTGTTATTGACCATCGGAATTTGGTGTGACCGTGTGTAGGCAACACAGCTTGAGCGGAATTACGTCGGAAAAAACTCTGACTCTGAGAATTCCGATTGTGTGTATTACAGTTCTCTTACAGTTATACAAGCTGTACACTCACTACTTTACATTGTAGCAAAGTGTTATTTCTTCAGCGTTGTCACATAAAAAGATAGAAGAAGATATTTACAAAAATGTGAGGGGTGTACTCACTTTTGTGAGATACTATAACTCTGCTATTGTGTGAAGGTGTCTTGTGTTTGTACTTATGATAATGTTTATTGTGTCTTCTGAGCTAGGAGACAGCAAGGCTGACTTGAAAGGTCAGACCTCTGAGTTGCCTAGGTTAAATACCTAGTTAATTAGCTCATGTTAACTTATGTTTCTGGTTGTATTGTTAGGGTAATATGATCAGAAGGGGGGGACCTCCTCCTCAAGTGTATAAAAGCCTGTATTCTTGTTCAAAGGAAAAGTTCCAGCTTTGCAGCCAAACAAGTCCTACCTAGTTTATGGTTGTAATAGGTGGTTATAATATTGAATATCTATATTCAGACTGGAGGAAGTGGTATATGACAGAAGCACTCAATTGGAGATTGGGAAGCTTTTCCGTTACACCATACTCTTTCCATTTTCCGATGATGGATTGAACAGAGCTCCGTGAGATGGTCAAAGCTTGGGAGATTTTTTTTATAACCTAACCCTGCTTTATACTTCTCCACAACTTTATCCCTGACCTGTCTGGTGTATTCCTTGGTCTTCATGATGCTGTTTGTTCACTAAAGTTCTCTAACGAAGAAGGGCTTCACAGAACAGCTGTATTTATACTGAGATTAAGTGACACACAGGTGGACTCTATATACTAATTAGGTGACTTCTGAAGGCAATTGGTCCCACTAGATTTTAGTTAGGGGTATCAGAGTAAAGGTGGATGAATTTAAATGCCCCCCCCCCCCCCCACACTTTCACATATTTATTTCCTTCCACTTCACAATTATGTGCCACTTTGTGTTGGTCCATCACATAAAATCCCAATAAAATACATTTACGTTTTTGGTTGTAACATGACAAAATGTGGAAAATTTTAAGGGGTGTGAATACTTTTTTCAAGGCACTGTAGGTACGATCTCCTTCCACATGGATATCAGTGACACTGAACAGCCATAATAACCTAGTCAACATATGTGCCCAGTGTTTGGGAAACACTAATGCCACGTACACGCCATTGGAAATGCCGCCAGCAAAACTCTGATGAGAGCTTTTTGTCGTATAATGCAACCGTGTGTACGCTCCATCGGTCTTTTGCTGGCGGAATTCCAGCCAGCAAAAGATTGAGAGCAGGTTCTCTATTTTTCGGTCGGGAAAAGTTCCTATCCGAAAATGCGATCGTCTGTATGTAATTCGGACGCGCAAAAAATCACGCATACTCGGAAACAATTCAACGCATGCTCGGAAGCCTTGAACTTTATTTTCTCGGCTCGTTGTAGTGTTGTACCGCATTCTTGACGGTTGAAAGTTCAGAGAACTTTTGTGTGACCGTGTGTATGCAAGACAAGCTTGAGCGGAATTCCGTCGGAAAAACCATCCAAGATTTTTCGGACGGAAATTCCGCTCGTGTGTACGGGGCATAAAGCCCCATACACACGGTCGGATTTTCCGATGGATTCTGTCCTATCGGACAATGTTGTCGGAAATTCCGACCGTGTGTAGGCACCATCGGACATTTTCCATCGGATTGTCCGACGGACAAAGTTGTATCTCCTGCTCTAAAAATTTTCCGACAACAAAGTCAGATAACACCAATTCCGATCGTGTGTAGCAAATTCCGACGGACAAAGTGCCACGCATGCTCAGATCACATTACAAGACCAAAGCTATTGGCTACTAGCCTCTACGTAGTCCCGTCGTACGCAACGAACGTCACCACATTCAGGATGATCGGATTTTCCGACAACTTTGTCCAACCGTGTGTATGCAACACCAGTGTCGGACTAAATCCGTCGGAAAAAATCCGATGGATTTTGTGGTCGGATTTTCCGACCGTGTGTACGCGGCATTAGAATGATTTTAAACAATTTGGTAATCCCTCCACTGGCTTCCCTTCACCTCTGCCCCAAGTTACATATCCAAACCATTCAGTATCCACTACCCCTCTCTGCCAATCCCCCCCCCACTGGCTTCCCATCATCTGAACTACATCACCAACCACTCTGTGTCCACCACCCCCCTCTGATAATTCCTCCAACTGGCTTCCCTTCACCTCTGCCCTGAGCTACATCACCAACTACTCAGTGGTTGTCTTTGTTTTATATGTGATTTATGTGTCATTTGTTGGCTCAGGTACTAAGTTTAGATCAAATTAAACAACATTGAAAATGATCATACATACAGTAAACTCATTCAATGGCTGGCTTCTTTTATTTCCCAGGACTCAGGATCACACATGTATAGATTTTCTTGGTACAGGGGGTCCCCGGGTTACAAACAAGATAGACAAGGTTTGTTCTTAAGTTGAATCTGTTTGTAAGTCGGAACAGGTCCATTTTTTAAGTGTAGCTCCAGCCAAAAAATCTATTTCCTGACAGACTCCATGGCAGCCTACGTGTGGGTTAACCCCGCCTCCTCTCCAATGCTATAGGACCCCATTCCCATAAATGAACACTCACCACTCCATACTGTGTTCCTTTTTTGTCCTCCTCCACGGACCTACATGCTGTTCGCGTCCGGGTGGACTTCGGATCCTTGGCATACCTTTGCGGTGCAGCTCGGAGCCCAGCCATGGGCGGGCGGGGAGCTTAGAGGCTGGATGGTACCCTATGGTGGTGTGGGGGGTTGCCTCTGTATGCCTATCGGACGACCGAACGGGATGCATCAACGGCTGGCAAGGTCTATGCTTATTTCTCCATGGCAGTCATATTTGTACCTATATTTGTTGTACGTCTTATGGCGTTCTTTGCTGTCCCCTATGGCGGCTGGAACGCTTGTGCGTTCCAGTTTGCTTGGCGCTTCCGCGTAACGGGCGCCTCGGCAGGCTGCACGTGCGCATTGGTCATTGCGAAACCGAGGCTTGGTTCGCACATGCGCAATGGCGCAGCCAGGTCGGCAGCCGCGCAGGCGCCGTACGACCGTCTTCCCACAGCGCAGGCACGCGTCGGAAGAAGCGGTGACGTCACGGGCGGGGAATTTAAAAACCGGCTGCTGCTTCAGTCTCTCTGGGTTCTGTCAGAGAGTTGGAGACAGCGCAGCCAGTTCCCCAGCCTTGGTCAGGTCAGTGCCAAATTGTTTAAAGCTGCATTGGTTATACTCTGCACATTTGGTCTATGCTCTGCACATTTGGTCTATGCTCTGTACATTGGGTTTATGCTCTGCACATTGGTTTATGCTCTGCACATTGGGTTATGCTCTACACATTGGGTTATGCTCTGCACATTGGTTTATGCTCTACACATTGGTTTATGCTCTACACATTGGTTTATGCTCTACACATTGGTTTATGCTCTACACATTGGGTTATGCTCTGCACATTGGTTTATGCTCTACACATTGGTTTATGCTCTACACATTGGTTTATGCTCTGCACATTGGTTTATGCTCTGCACATTGGTTTATGCTCTGCACATTGTCTATGCTCTGCACATTGGTTTTGCTCTGCACATTACCTGCTCTGTACATTACGGTTCTGCACAAGCGATGCTCTGCATACTATGGCCTTAGGTCCACGATTTTTCTCTTTGCAGACCAGAAAAGACTGTTTTGTGACGTTCTCAGTCCAGAGTATGGACAAATCACCGCCTTTAAGTGGCCAGCCCTCACGCACTAGGTATGTGCGGGTGAGGGAGGGGGTTGAAATACAGCCGTATGGGTTGCGTTTTTGATGCCATATTTCCCTTCCCCTGTATTTTTTGTCTCCAGCCCTTGCAGGTTGGATCCTCAGGATGCAGACCTTGCCAGGCCACAATACCAATCTTCATCAAGATCCAGAAGAGACTCTCCGCATGGATCTCACCACCAGAGGAGATGTTCACATTCCTCCTCCAGACACCGCTCCCACCGCCATGATAGCCGCTCTAGTCGTAGAGCTTGCTGGGGATGTGGGACTCGAGTCCCAGAGGGCAAGTCCTTGTGTGACCGATGTTATGCCCGGGCGGTCGGGGAAAAAGAGACTGAAAGCCAACGCATGGAATCTCTCGTAAAACGTGTGGTACAGCAATCGTTGAGAGATGTGGATACAGCGCACACGTTGAGCCAGTCCACAATTGCTACTGGCTCTCAGGTTGGTTCAGCCCGCGAGGATCCGGGTACCTCTCAGCCCTATGCGGCTTCTAACGAATCTTCGGATGAAGATTTCATTGGTGAAGAGGATATTGGGGGCTTTGACTACGCTATGGTCTCACCTCTAATCAAAGCAATTAAAGAGGCCCTTAAGTGGGAAGACTCTTCTACCCCGCCAGCTAAACAGAAGAAATTCTTCAAGCAGCTGGGAAAGGAGCGTCCAAACTTCCCCCTTCTGACTGAGCTGAAGGATATCATTGAAGAGGAGTGGAGTAAAGTGGATAAAAAATCTTCCATGACAAGTAAATCTGCCAGGTTATACCCCTTCAAGATGGAAGAAGTAAAACACCTGGAGAATGCTCCCCTTGTGGACGCAGCGTTAATGCGCCTAGCCAAACATGTGACTCTCCCATTGGAGGATTCAGTGTCCTTTAAGGATGGTCTCGAGAGAAAAATCGACCAGGACCTGAAGAGGATCTATGGGCTTGCTGGTATGGCCTGTAAACCGGTCTTAGCGCTAGCAGCCATGTCCAAGGCCATGGAGGCTTGGACCGAAAACGTGGACTCCTTTCTCAGGGGTGTGTCCGAAGAGCTGGCTAAAAGTTCAGCAGCAGCAGAGCTGAAGCTTGCAGCAGTCTTCCTGGGGGGAAGCGTCCATTGACCTGATCCGCCTTTTGGCTCGCGTTATGTTGTCCTCGGTCACGGCCAAGCGAGCCCTGTGGTTACGGCCTTGGCTGGCTGACCCGGTTTCCAAGCAAGCTTGGTGTAAGATCCCCTTTGAGGGGTCTTCTCTATTTGGCAACAAGCTGGACGACGCCATATTGCGGGCTACGGGCGGTAAGTCTGGCTTCCTTCCCCAGGACAGACGTGGGTTTGGAAAAAAGAAACCTCAGTTTAAAAAACGCAGCCCAGATCGCTCAAGAGACGCACTCTCCTACAAGCCCGGACGGGACTTCAGGAGGAATTGGAGCCGAGGTCAGACTTCCTTTCGGAAGCCCTTTAAGGGTCAGACATCCAGTGGACGTGATCCAGCCAAGTCCTTCTGAGATCGCGCCCGCCCAGGCGGGTCGGGTGGGGGCCCGTCTATCCCTCTTCCGGGACGTCTGGGTGCCCTCGATCTCTGATTACTGGGTAGTCCGGACAGTCTCGTCGGGTCACAGATGGACCTTTTCCAGTACTCCTCCCCCCAGATTCCTGTCTACCCTTCTACCTCACTCGGCGGAGCAGAGGCAGGTGTTATTGTCGTATGTGGACCTATTGAAAACTCAAGGTGCAGTGGTTCCAGTGCCAGAGGAAGAGCGGTCTCAGGGAATCTACTCCCCGCTCTTTTTGGTGCAAAAGAAGAGCGGAGATTGGCGCCCAGTCATAGACCTGACCTACCTAAACAGGTTTATAAAATACGGAAGGTTCAAGATGGAAACACTCTCGACGATTCAGCAGGCTATACAGCCAAGAGATTGGATGATTTCAGTCGACCTAAAGGACGCGTATTTTCACGTCCCAGTAGAAAAGGAATTTCAAAAATTTCTAAGATTTTGTGTCGGTCAAGATCATCTGCAGTTTATTTGCCTCCCCTTCGGGTTGACGACATCCCCCCGTGTTTTTTCGAAGGTGCTCCTGGCCATAGTGGCTCTTATCAGGATAAAAGGCATACGTCTGTACCATTACCTAGACGACCTCCTGGTGCTGTCCCAAAGCAGAGAGCAGTTGTTGGTACATCGGGAACAAGTAATTTCCACTCTGTCCAGTTTCGGGTGGCTCCTGAACCTGGCAAAAAGTCACTTAGAGCCAACCCAACGACTAATATATCTAGGGGCTCAGTTCGACACTCTACAAGAAACCATCTCTCTTCCGTTGGAAAAAATTCCAGTTATACGAGACAGGATCTCTCGGGCCTTGCACACCCAGTTTCTGAAAGCCTCTCAGTGCCTCAAAATAATAGGTACAATGGTCTCAACGACCCCTATGGTCAAGTGGGCCCTGTGGAGGTTACGTCCATTCCAGTCAGGCTTTCTCAGACAGTGGAAGTCAGGCGACAAAAAACAAGACATACGCATATCCACGGCAATGAGGGACAGTCTCTTCGGGTGGCTCCAATGAAAGAATCTCTTGTCTTGTCACTCCATCGCTACCATCTCGTGGGTCACGGTTACGACCGATGCCAGCGGGACCGGTTGGGGAGCCCTTTGCGGATCGAGCCTTGCTCAGGGCAAGTGGGATGCATGTCTCCCTGTTCCGGGTTCGAATGTCCTGGAACTCTGAGCAGCCTGGTGCGCTCTCCAACACTTTTCCTATCTCCTGAAAGGGAAGTCAGTACTACTAAGGATGGACAACACCACGGCGGTCTCATACGTGAAAAAGCAGGGGGGCACTCGGAGCTCTACTCTTCTCCGAGAAGTAGAACCCATCCTACCATGGGCACAGAGGAATCTGGTGAACATCTCAGCAGTCTTTGTCCCAGGGGTCCAGAACTCTCAGGCGGACTTCCTGTCACGCTCTCAGTTGGACAACGAGTGGTCCCTTCATGCTCAAACGTTCGAGTGGATCCTGTCCTTAGGGGTCAATCCCGAAGTGGACCTATTCGCCTCCCCCTGCAATTTCAAGATGGAGAAGTTCTACACCCGAGGCCTTTGCTGCCAGGCCTTCGGAACAGATGCTCTGACGGACGAGTGGAGATTCAGGAGGGCATACACCTTTTCCCCACTTCCAGTGATACTCAGGTTCCTTCAGAGACTCCAGGGGGAAGCAGTGGACGTTGTAACAATAGCTCCCTATTGGCCCAACAGGCCTTGGTTTCCCCTCTTGGTCCAGCTCAGTTGTCACGTACCTTAAGGCAGAACCCGTATTGCAGGGAGCGGCCACTCGTAAACCCCTGGTTCGGGAACCCCTGATAGGGAAGACAGGAGCTCGGGAGCACAGGGGAGCACAAGTGCCTGGCTGATAAGCTGGAGATCTGTGCAGATGGGAACCAGGAGGTATGCTGTAGTCCAGCGGCAGGAAGCTAGCAGGTAATGTGCAGCAGACACGAGGAGGTGTCCTGTAGTCCAGCAGCAGGAAGCAAGCAGGTAATGTGCAGCAGACACAAGGAGGTGTCCTGTAGTCCAGCAGCAGGAAGCAAGCAGGTAATGTGCAGCAGACACGAGGAGGTGTCCTGTAGTCCAGCAGCAGGAAGCAAGCAGGTAATGTGCAGCAGACACAAGGAGGTGTCCTGTAGTCCAGCAGCAGGAAGCAAGCAGGTAATGTGCAGCAGACACAAGGAGGTGTCCTGTAGTCCAGCAGCAGGAAGCAAGCAGGTAATGTGCAGCAGACACAAGGAGGTGTCCTGTAGTCCAGCAGCAGGAAGCAAGCAGGTAATGTGCAGCAGACACAAGGAGGTGTCCTGTAGTCCAGCAGCAGGAAGCAAGCAGGTAATGTGCAGCAGACACAAGGAGGTGTCCTGTAGTCCAGCAGCAGGAAGCAAGCAGGCAATGTGCAGCAGACACAAGGAGGTGTCCTGTAGTCCAGCAGCAGGAAGCAAGCAGGTAATGTGCAGCAGACACAGACGGGCAGATCAGGTACAAGGGAGCATCCAAAGGGGTAGTCAAAGTCCAGAACCGGGATCGGGGCAGGCAGAAGTCAGAAGAGTCAGAGACAAGCCAGGTTTCAGCAGGGATCAGGTGAATCAGGTTTTGCAGATAAACAGAGCACATACAGGAAACGCTGTTGATCGGGCAGCAAGGCAACAGGGTCTGGGTTCGGCTTAAATAGCGCTCTTGGCGCCAAACAGCGTCAGGGCAGCCGCGCGTGCACGTGCGTGTTCCCGTGCGCGTTCCTGCGCACTGACAGCCGCGCCATTGCGCATGTGTGGGCGCAACAGGCCCGTTCTGAGCCGGGGGATCCTTCTCCTCCTGGGGATGTTGGGACGCCCGCTGGAGGGGCTTTCCTGACATCAGTGTTCGGAATCCGATGCCGCTCCCTCTCAGGCCAGACCTTCTCTCTCAGGGTGCCGTTCTGCACCCCTGCCCAGCACTTCTGAGACTGACGGTCTGGTTCTTGAGAGGAGGAGGTTAGAATCTGTCGGGTGTGCCTCAAGAGTAATTTCCACCCTTATGAGCTCAAGAAGGTCAAGCACAAACAAGGTTTATGGAAGGATTTGGACCAAGTTTGTGGAATTCTGTTCTTCTACGGATAGATCTTTTGAGCTCCCAGGAGTCCAGGACATCATTAGTTTCCTGCAAGCCGGCCTTGATCTTCCTCTATCAATAAGTTCCTTCAGGGTTCAGGTATCGGCCTTGTCAGCCTTCTCCGGCATATTATGGGCAGTTCAGCCATTGATCCGTCAGTTCTTTCAGGGGGCAGCAAGGCTTAAGCCCCAAAGGAAGCCTAGATTCCCCAAATGGGATCTTCCCTTGGTTCTCGATTCTATGACTGGACTGATCATGTCGGGGCCTTCCCCTCTTTCCATTAAAGACTTTTCAGCAAAGTTGGTATTCTTGGTGGCTATCACTTCGGCCAAGCGAGTCTCAGAAATTGGATCTTTAGGGTTTGAAGAACCTTTCTTGACATTTTTCCCGGACCGGGTTGTCCTCGTTCCCATGCTGGGTTCCAACCCAAAGGTATCCTCGGTGTTCCACGAGAATCAGGAAATCGTCCTGCCCACATTCAAGGCTCCGGGATCTTCGGATATTCATCCTTTGGATGTTGGTGAAGCTTTAAAGGAATATCTTCAATTCACGGCTTCTTTCAGACGTTCTGACCATCTATTTATTTATTCTGCATTCAGGCAGCAATAAAGGAAACAAGGCTTCAACCAGGACTCTGGCAACCTGGATTGTATCGACCATACAGCAAGCATACAGGGCTAAGGGCTTGGCTCCTCCTGAGGCGGTGACGGCACATTTCACCAGGGGAATGGCAGCTTCTTGGGCGGTGGCTCGACATGTGGCTCCTGACACCATATGCAAGGCGGCCTCTTGGGCCTCTATCAATACGTTTATGTTGCATTATTGTATTGAACCAGCAGCTCTGTCTTCTGTAAACTTTGGTTTGAAGGTCCTATCGGCCAAAAGGTTAAATTAAAATATTTTTTGTTCAGCATACCCACCCGTGTGGTCAGCTAGTTATTTCCCACATGTAGGCTGCCATGGAGTCTGTCAGGAAAAAGGAAAATTTATTATCAATACTTACCGTAATTTTCCTTTCCTGATGGACTCCATGGCAGACGGAGTTCCCACCCATGAGTCTTATGAATAGGCTAGTTACGGAACACAGTATGGAGTGGTGAGTGTTCATTTATGGGAATGGGGCCCTATAGCATTGGAGAGGAGGCGGGGTTAACCCACACGTAGGCTGCCATGGAGTCCATCAGGAAAGGAAAATTACGGTAAGTATTGATAATAAATTTTCCTTTTTTTAAGCTTTTTGGATAATATAGAGAAGGGTTATCACCCCTGTAACATTTGTTTTGCTGTCTGTGCCCCTGTTCAGAAGATTTCACCTCACCTTCTGTCCAAATGACAATTGGATTTTGAAAATTTTGGGTTGTTAGGGAAGGATGGACTGGTGATAAAGCATCAGTGGAGACACCTTTTCCCATATTAACTCTTACAGGAGTGAATTTCCCTTCCTAGGGGTGATTTTCCTCTCACTTCCTGTTGTCTCCCTCCGTTTGTAAGTCGGATGGTTGTAAGTAGGGGACCCCCTGTATTATAAATGAAATGACTCATATTTACACATTGTAACAAATGGAGATGATGTGAAAGTAATGAGGCTGATTGTACAAAGAATACATTTTTTCAGCTAATATTTCTGTTCTCCTCCACAGACAAGACTGGAGTGGTTGCTTTCCTCTATGACACTGTCACCCTCCGGTGTTGGTTTCCCTTTATACGTGAGTCAAACGGTCTGTCGGTGGTCTGGGAGAAGAATGATCAGGATGGGAGAAGATTGATCGCACACAAGTTTAAGAATGATCAGGACAATCTCACAGATCAGGATATCCGCTACACGGGGCGCACAGAATTGTCCAAAGATTTCTCTCGGGGAACGGTGGACCTGACACTGCGAGATGTCACCTTCCATGATGAAGGAACCTATTACTGCAGAGCAGCCAATAGAAGAGACCATGGGGACAAGGCGGTGAAATTAACCATACATAGTAAGTTCTGCTCCACCCAGCTTCATGGCCTAAAATATGCATTTTTTCTGGCTCCTATAATGTTATGTATTACTGGTGGTATTGGACCCACCACACAGCTTGCATGCATGATAGTTGTGTCTGTGATAGATGCTGTGCGTAACTCATAATATGCTTAACCACTTGCTAATCCCCCTTCCTGCCCAGACCAATTTTCAGCTTTCGGTGCTCTCACACTTTGAATGACAATTACTGAGCCATGTAACACTGTACTCAAATGCATTTTTTGGTCTTTTTTTTGGTGCTGAAAACGAGATTTTGTCGTGTTTTTTTATTGGTAATTTTACCATGATTTTCCTGTGCTGTTTTTTTTATATGTCAGCGAAATTTATTTATTTTTATTTTATTTCATAAACCGAATCAAAAACAAAGCAAGGGTGCATTATTGATGTGTTCTTGCTGCATTTTTAACGGGGAGGTGTGTTTTTGTTGTGTTTTTTTTAACTGACCAAAAATGTAGCAAGCAAGATTTATTAACCACCTGATTACTTTGCACTTAAACCCCCCCTCCTGCCCAGACCAATTTTCAGCTTTCGGCGCTGACGCACTTTGAATGACAATTGCGCGGTCATACAACACTGTACCCAAATTAAATTTTTATAATTTTTTTTCCCACAAATAGAGCTTTCTTTTGGTGGTATTTAATCACAGCTGGGGTTTATATTTTTTGATAAACAAACAAAAAAAGATGGAAAATTAAAAAAAAAAAATCATGTTTAATAGTTTGTTATAAAATTTTGCAAACAGGTAATTTTTCTGCTTCATTGATATGCGCTGATGAGGCAGCACTGGTGGGCACTGATAGGCTGCACTGGTGGGCACTGATAGGCTGCACTGGTGGGCACTGATAGGCTGCACTGGTGGGCACTGATAGGCTGCACTGGTGGGCACTGATAGACTGCACTGGTGGGCACTGATAGACTGCACTGGTGGGGACAGATAAGTCGGTACTGATGGGGACAGCAAAGATGGCACTGATGGGCACGGATGGGTGGCACGGATGGGCACTGATGGGTGGCACTGATGGGCACTGGTAGGTGACACAGATGAGCACTGGTAGGTGACACTGATGTGCAGCACTGGCACTGTGGGCACTGAGAGATGGCACTGTGCGCACTGGTAGGTGGCACTTTAATGGGGCAAAGGTGGGCACAATTGATTGGGCACATTGCAATGAGAGGGACTAATGTCCCTCTCACTGCCGCCGGTGATCGGCTTTTTTTTACCGTCTCTGTTATCACATGATCAGCTGTCATTGGCTGACAGCTGATCATGTGGTAAGGGGTCGGAATCGACCCCTTACTCGGATCTGTGATCCAGCGAGTCTCACAGACTCGCTGATCACAGAGCGCGCCGCGCGCGCCCTTCAGGGGGCGCGCAGGTAGCTCGTGGCCGGGACGACGTCAATAGACGTCATCCCGGCACAATAGATCCGCACTGTAGGCGTCATTTGGCTATAGCGCGGGTCTAAGGTAGTTAATACAACAACGGAAGTGCAAAGGACCAGTGTAAAGACATACATAGGATTTAAAATGCACTGTGTAAACTGTTGGCGCTATATACAATGCTGTGAAAAAGTAATTGCCCCCTAAACATAATAACTGATTGGGCCACCCTTGGCGGCAACAACTGCAATCAGGCATTTGCGATAACTGCCAATGAGTCTTTCACATCGCTGTGGAGCAATTTTGGCCCAACTCTTCTTTGCAGAATTGTTTTTATTTCAGTCACATTGGAGGGTTTTCCAGCAATGAACGGCTTGTGTAAGGTCATGCCACAGCATCTCAATTGGATTTAAGTCCTGACTTTGACTAAACCACTCCAAAACCTAAATTTTGCTTTGTTTGAACCATTTGGAGGTGGACTTGCTGTTTTGCTTCGGATATTTGTCCTGTTGCATAGCCAAAGTGCGCTTGAGGTCACGAACGGATGGCCGGACATTCTCCTTTAGGATTTTCTGTTAGAGCTCAGAATTCATGGTTCCATCAATTATGGTAAGTCTTCCAGATCCTGAAGCCCAGACCATCACGCTACCACCGCCACTTCTGACTGTTGGTATGATGTTCTTGTTATAAAACGCTGTATTCCTTTTATACCAGATGTAACGAGACGCACACCTTCCAAAAAAGTTACAATTTTTCTCTCATCAGCAGGGCCGGACTGGCCTACCGGGATACCGGGATATTTCCCGGTAGGCTGCCTGCCCTGGGGCCGCTCTGCGGCTTCTGTGCTCCCCTCTCATGCTCCTGTGAACACGGAGCTGGCCGGGTCTGTGTTCGGCGGCCGCTCCGTAACACGGTCCCGCCCCCCTAGACCGGCTCATGTGATAGTAGATAAAAGAATCCACCTATCACACAGCCGGTCTAGGGGGGTGGGACCGTGTTACAGAGCGGGAGCGGCCGCCGAACACAGACCCGGCCAGCTCCGTGAAACACAGGAGAGATGCCTGTGAGTAAACAGTGTGACTGGATGGGGGATCAGCAGGGGGGCCGCATATAAAGGAAATGTGCTTTCTATATTCCTCCATGCAGCCGCTGAATGCTTGGAGGAGGGAGAGGAGGAGAATCAAGCATTCAGCGGCTGCATGGAGGAATATAGAAAGCTCATTTCCTCTAAATGCCGCCCCCCTGCTGATCCCCCATCCAACTTCTTTTACTGCCCCCCCCTTCTCCTTGTGCTCCCCCCCCCAGTGCTCTCCTCCCCCACCACACTCTCCAGCCCCCCCCCACAGTTCCCTCAACCCCTGTTCTTTCTGCCCCCCCTCTCCCCATCCTTCTCTAGCCCCCCCCCCACAGTGCTCTCCAGCCCCCCGCAGTGCTCCCCACCCCCCACAGTGCTCTCCAGCCCCCCGCAGTGCTCCCCACCCCCCACAGTACTCTCCAGCCCCCCGCAGTGCTCCCCACCCCCCACAGTGCTCTCCAGCCCCCCGCAGTGCTCTCCAGCCCCCCGCAGTGCTCCCCACCCCCCGCAGTACTCTCCAGCCCCCCGCAGTGCTCCCCACCCCCCACAGTACTCTCCAGCCCCCCGCAGTGCTCCCCAACCCCCACAGTACTCTCCAGCCCCCTGTGCTCCCCCCACAGTGCTCTCCAGCCCCCTGTGCTCCCCCCAAGTGCTCTCCAGCCCCCACCGTGCTCTCCAGCCCCCACCGTGCTCTCCAGCCCCCATCGTGCTCTCCAACCCCCACCGTGCTCTCCAACCCCCACAGTGCTCTCCAGCCCCCATCCCAGTGCTCTCCACCCCCCCCCCCCACAGTTCTCTCCAGCCCCCATCCCAGTGCTCTCCAGCCCCCATCCCAGTGCTCAGTGCTCTCCAGCCCCCATCCCAGTGCTCTCCACCCCCCCCCCACAGTTCTCTCCAGCCCCCATCCCAGTGCTCTCCAGCCCCCATCCCAGTGCTCAGTGCTCTCCAGCCCCCATCCCAGTGCTCTCCAGCCCCCATCCCAGTGCTCTCCAGCCCCCATCCCAGTGCTCTCCAGCCCCCATCCCAGTGCTCTCTACCCCCCACAGTGCTCTCTACCCCCTGTGCTCTCCACCCCTGTTCTTTTTTTCTCCCCCACCAGTGCTCTCACAAGCTCCCCCCAGCACTCTCCACTCCCCCCTGCATTTTGCCCCCACCCATGTGCTCTCCAACCCCACCAGTGCTCTCCAGTTCCCCGTGCTTTCCACCCCTGTACTTTCTGGCCCCCATGGGTGCTCTCAAGCTCCCCCCCCCATTGCTCTCCACTCCCCCCTGCTCTTTGTACCCCCCAGTGCTCTCCAGCCCTGTTTTTCTGCCCCCCCCCCAGTGCTCTCAGCCTCCGTGCTCTCCACCCCTGTTATTTTTGCCCCCCCCCAGTGCTCTGCACTCCCCACCCCCTGTGATCTCCACTCCCCCCTGCTCTTTGCCCCCACCCCTGTGCTCTCCAAGGGGGGAGTGAGTACAATAATGTAAGGGGGCACTGATATAAAGGATTTCCCCCTTATATCAGTAACCCCCCCCTTACCTTAGTGTATTCTTTCTGCGGAATGTGGTCCCCCCCCCCCCCCCCCCACGTTCTGAGTTCCTGGGGTCCTCCTTGATGATTGACCACTTTTAACTGGAATTTGCTTAGATAGATAGATAGATTTTATATATATATATATATATATATATATATATATATATATATATATATATATATATATATATTATATATATATATATATATCCCTATGTGATTTAATATCTGTCTTTTTTTTATATAATACACTCTTCAAATGTGCTTTAAAATATATGGTTTTCCCTTTCTCGAACCAGAAAATGACGTTATGCTGTTGCACTGGTATAATAATGCTGTGGGGCTGGTATGAAATTTTTTCCAGGGCTGAATTTTTTTTCCCAGTCCGGCCCTGCTCATCAGTCCACAGAATATTAGCCTAAAAGTCTTGGGGATAATCCAGATGTTTTTTGGTAAATGTGAGATGAGCCTTTGTGTTCTTTTTGGTCAGCAGTGGCTTTGGCCTTTGAACTCTCCCATGGACGCCATTTTTGCCCAGTCTCTTTCTTATTGTTGAATCATCAACACTGATCTTACCCGAGACAAGTGAGGCCGGCAGTTCTTTAGATGTTGTTCTGGGTTCTTTTATGACCTCCTGGATGAGTCCTTGTCATTCTCTTGGAGTAACTTCTATACCACTCCTGGGAAGGTTCACCACTGTTTCAAGTTATCTCCATTTGGATAATGGCTCTCCCCCGCGGTTCACTGGAGTTCCAAAGGCTTAGAAATGGCTTTGAAACCCTCCCTAGACCGATACATGGTGTAGTGGTTAGCACTCTCACCTAGTAGTAAGAAGGGTCGCTGGTTCAAATCCCAACCACGACGCTACCTGCCTGGAGTTTGCATGTTCTCCCTGTGCCTGCGTGGGTTTCCTCTGGGTACTCCGGTTTCCTCCCACAATCCAAAGACATGCAGGTAGGTTAATTGGATTCTGTCCAAAAATTGGCCCTAGTACAGTATATGAATGGGGACCTTGGCTTGTGGGCTCCTTGAGGGTAGGGACCAATGTGAGTGTGCAATGTACAGGGATAGGGACAATTGTAGACACTCACTCAGGTTGGACTGGTGTCTTTATTCAACCTTACTAACTATGTAACTATGTAACATGGACATTACTTTGTTTGTAATCTGTTCTTGAATGATGCCCCTTCCTTTAGGTCTTTTTTACTCGTTTGACGGGTTCATTTATTCATTTTAATATGTTACATAGTTACATAGTTAGCTAGGCCGAAAAAAGACACAAGTCCATCCAGTTCAACCATAAAAAAAAGAAATAATAAAATAAAAATAAAAAATATCGTACAATCCAATATACCCCATTCTATACCCACAGTTGATCCAGAGGAAGGCAAAAAAAAAAAAAAACCCCAGCAGAGCCATGATCCAATCTGCTACAGCAGAGGAAAAAAATCAATTCCTGATCCCCCGAGAGCAGGGATCCTCAAACTACGGCCCTCCAGCTGTTGCAGAACTACACATCCCATGAGGCTTTGTAAAACTCTGACATTCACAGACATGACTGGGCATGATGGGAATTGTAGTTCCTGAACAACTGGAGGGCCGTAGTTTGAAGACCCCTGCCCTAGAGGCTTTTCCCTGGATCAACTTTACCTATAAATGTCAGTACCCAGTTATATTCTGTACATTCAGGAAAGTATCCAGTCCTTTCTTAAAGCAATCTACTGAGCTGGCCAGAACCACCTCTGCAGGGAGTCTATTCCACATTTTCACAGCTCTTACTGTGAAGAAACCTTTCCGTATTTGGAGATGAAATCTCTTTTCCTCCAGACGTAAAGAGTGCCCCCTTGTCCTCTGTGTTGGCCGTAAAGTGAATAACTCAACACCAAGTTCACTATATGGACCCCTTATATATTTATACATGTTGATCATATCCCCCCTTATTCTCCTCTTATCAAGAGTGAATAAATTCAGTTCCTCTATATGTGTTTGGCAAATTTGTGTATTTTTTGTGTATGATTTGTATTTTGTACTTGTTTTTTTGTTTGCTTTTCGTTGTTGCTTATTTAATAATAATGTCTAGTTGCGCGTTAACCACTTCAGCCCCGGAAGAATTGGCTGCCCAATGACCCGGCCATTTTTTGTGATTCAGCGCTGCGTCGCTTTAACTGACAATTGCGCGGTCGTGCAACGTTGTACCCAAATAAAATTTATATTCTTCTACATATTTTTGGTAAAAAAAAAATCGTAATAAGCGTATATTGATTGGTTTGCGCAAAAGTTATAGCGTCTACAAAATAGGGGAAAGATTTATGGCATTTTTATTATTTTTTTTTTACTAGTAATGGTGGTGATCTGCAATTTTAATCGTGACTGCGACATTATGGCTTACATAAAAATAAATAAACCGCGCTAAAAATGAAAAGTTACAAAAATGGGGGGAGGGGGAAAACCTAACCTAAAAGGCTGCTGCTGGAAGTGGGATACTCACACATAGAAACATATGGATGGGTAAAGCTGCGCCAATAATAGATAATTAATTAAAAATGGAATTGGGGACACAAATATCCAAACAATTAATAAACAATAAGAATAATGTTCGTATAAGAAGTGACTATGAAGGAACATACAAAATGAATTGAATAGTAAAATCCAGTGGTGACTGCAATAGTCCTATATTGTTATCTTCTTTAAAGCACAAAGTCTGATTTCCTGTAGCCAACAAACTTGTAGTACTCAGGGAACACCACCGTGACAGATCTAAATTATCACACTGTGACATGCATAGGTTTTGTTCGATCCCAACCACCTGTTAGATTGAACGCTTACCAGATGGTTGTACAACAGAGCACTGTATATAAAGCCTGCAGCTTGCAACAATAACTGGTAGGACCGATCAACCCAGGAACAATTCATTCAGGTGGGAAAGGAGGATCTCTGCACCGTCCGCTCCACACAGAACCATCCAACTAGTTATCTCAGATATATAAAAGAAGGGGGCCGCCCATAGCGTAATACTGATATAAAATTTGTTTATTCAGCTCAAATAGATTAAAAGCACTTACATAGATATGAAGAAAAACGAGCACAATGTAAAACACACTGCCGGCCGGTCAGTGTAAAACCCGTCCCCCGTTCAAAGTCTGCGTGGTGGCGTTGCTGCGTGCCTTCCCATACGTCGTTTCGTCATAGATGACGTTTTCAATGGGGCGAAACGACGTATGGGAAGGCACGCAGCAACGCCACCACGCAGACTTTGAACGGTGGACGGGCTTTACACTGACCGGCCGGCAGTGTGTTTTACATTGTGCTCGTTTTTCTTCATATCTATGTAAGTGCTTTTAATCTATTTGAGCTGAATAAACAAATTTTATATCAGTATTACGCTATGGGCGGCCCCCTTCTTTTATATATCTGAGATAACTAGTTGGATGGTTCTGTGTGGAGCGGACGGTGCAGAGATCCTCCTTTCCCACCTGAATGAATTGTTCCTGGGTTGATCGGTCCTACCAGTTATCGTTGCAAGCTGCAGGCTTTATATACAGTGCTCTGTTGTACAACCATCTGGTAAGCGTTCAATCTAACAGGTGGTTGGGATCGAACAAAACCTATGCATGTCACAGTGTGATAATTTAGATCTGTCACGGTGGTGTTCCCTGAGTACTACAAGTTTGTTGGCTACAGGAAATCAGACTTTGTGCTTTAAAGAAGATAACAATATAGGACTATTGCAGTCACCACTGGATTTTACTATTCAATTCATTTTGTATGTTCCTTCATAGTCACTTCTTATACGAACATTATTCTTATTGTTTATTAATTGTTTGGATATTTGTGTCCCCAATTCCATTTTTAATTAATTATCTATTATTGGCGCAGCTTTACCCATCCATTATGGCTTACACATTGGACACTGACACATTTTTTGGGACCATTGTCATTTATACAGCGATCAGTGCTATAAATAACCACTGATTACTGTGTAAATGACACTGGCAGGGAAGGGGGTTAAAGTGATCATTTTTTTTTTTTTTTTTTAAAGTGTCAAATTAAATTTTAGTAAAAGTAAAATTAACAATAAAAAAATTTAAAAATTAAAGTGCCTCTGTCCCCGTGTGAAGCAAACGTATACGTAAATCCCGCCCACATAGGAAAACGGTGTTGAAACCACACATGTGAGGTTCCGCCCCGAACCTTAGAGTGAGAGCAATAATTCTAGCCCTAGACCTCCTCTGTAACTCCAAACATGTAACCAGCAAAAAATTTTAAAGCATCGCCTATGGGGATTTTTAAGTACCAAAGTTGGCGCCATTCCATGAGCGTGTGCAATTTTTAAGCGTGACATGTTAGGTTTCTATTTACTCGGTGCAACTTCATCTTTCACATTATGCAAAAAAATTGGGCTAGTGTCAGAATTGGCCTGCTTGGTAAGTGGTTAAACATAGCAGAGGGGGTTGTTGCAAAGTTATTGCATGGCTTAACAACCACTTTAACCGCTTCCCGACCGCCTCATGCACATATACGTGTGCAGAATGACATGGGCAGGCAAAATCACGTACCTATACGTGATCCTTTAAATGCCAGCGGCGCGCTCGCGACCCGGTCGGGAGCTCCGTGACCCCGGCCGCGGGACCAGCGGACCCGATCGCCGCTGGTGTCCCGCGATCGGGTCACAGAGCTGAAGAACGGGGAGAGGTCTGTGTAAACAAACCTCTCCCCGCGCTTCCTACACTGCCTGTCACTGATCGGCTGTTCCCTGTCATCGGGAAAGCCAATCAATGACGTCAGATGTCAGCCCCGCCCCCTAATGTAAAAAACACAACACACGTCACAGCCCATAACCCCTCCCCTAGTGGTTAACCCCTTCACTACAACTCATTTATACAGGAATCAATGCATTTAAATAGCATTGATTGCTGTATAAATGATAATGGTCCCAAAAATGTGTCAAAAATGTCCGATGTGTCCGCCATAATGTCGCAGTCACAATAAAAATCGCTGATCACCGCCTTTACTAGTAAAAAAAAAAAATATTAACAAAAATGCTATAAAACTATCCGCTATTTTGTAAACGCTATAACTTTTGCGCAAACCAATCAATAATCGCTAATTGCGATTTTTTTTTTACCAAAAATATGTAGAAGAATACGTATCAGCCGAAACTGAGGAAAAAAAAATCTTTTTTTATATATTTTTTGGGGATATTTATTATAGCAAAAAGCAAAAAATATTGCATTTTTTTCAAAATTGTCGCTCTATTTTTGTTTATAGCGCAAAAAATAAAAACCGCAGGGGCGATCAAATACCACCAAAAGAAAGCTCTATTTGTGGGGAAAAAAAAGGACGCCAATTTTGTTTGGGAGCCACGTCGCACGACCGCGCAATTGTCAGTTAAAGCAACGCAGTGCCGAATCGCAAAAAGGGGCCTGGTCCTTTGGCTGCCAATTGGTCCGGGGCTGAAGTGGTTAAGAAGATGAAATCAGTGCTGTATTTGGCAGTATTGTACTATGAGTCCAGGTTGATGTGGTGACATGCCTCAAGGGGACAGGTTCATGATGCCCTGGGCTCATAGGAAATGGTTATGATGCTGGCTGTGATTTAACCCAAATGGGGTGGAGAGGACTTTCTGCAGGGGACAACAGTGAGCATTTATTATTTTAAAAACACCTGGGCCTTTTATGTATCATTTTTATCAAAATGTAAATTTGTTGTTCTATTGTAACATTAAGTTTCTCTTATTTTTAGATTTAAATGTAGAGGAGTCAACATGTACGGTCATTCACATTGATGGGAAGAAGCGTCTGAAGTGTATCCATAGTGGTGTATTCAGGAATCCCTGGGTCAGTTGGTACAATGAGCATGGCACGGATCTGTCTGAACATGGAACACGGAAGATAACTGACATTGGTAATGGGCGGAGGATGGTGGAGTCCGTGCTGAACTTGGATGTGGAAAAAAATAAGCATTACTTCTGTCAAGTGAAAGAGGGGAGACTGAAGAGGACCGCCCGAGCTGTGCTATCAGGTATTATCACCTAACAAAGTCTAATGTAATGGGGGAATTGCAACAAAGAAACTGAGAGAAAAACGAGGGGTGCAACTAGAAGAACCAGACACAACCAGCACAGATATGAGCCAAACACCCTCCGGTTCAGTTCGCACCAGAGCATGCAAACAGGCAAAAAATTTGTTCGAACACCGTTAAAGTCTATGGGACACGAACACGAGTAATCAAAAGTGCTAATTTTAAAGGCTTATATGCAAGTTATTGTCATAAAAAGTGTTTGGGGACCCGGTCCTGCCCCAGGGGACATGTATCAATGCAAAACATTTTTTTAAAAACATCTGTTTTTTCGGGAGCAGTGATTTTAATAATGCTTGAAACAATAAAAGTGTAATATTCCTTTAAATTTCGTACCTGGGGGGTGTCTATAATATGCCTGTAAAAGGGGCGCATGTCTCTCGTGTTTAGAACAGTCTGACAGCAAAATTACATTTCTAAAGGAAAAAAAGAATTTAAAACTACTCGCCGCTATAATGAATTGTCGGTCCGGCAATACACATAACAGTTTATTGATAAAAACGGCATGGGGATTTCCCCCCACAGGGGAACCCCGAACCAAAATTTAAAAATAAAATCCGTGGGGGTCCCCCTAAATTCCATACCAGGCCCTTCAGGTCTGGTATGGATTTTGAAGGGAACCCTGCACCAAAATAAAAATAAATGAAATAAAAAAAAAAATGGCGTGGAGCCCCCCCAAAATTCCATACCAGCATTAAATGTGCAGCAATGCATGGATATATACTGCGTTAAATTTCCAGTAACATATATATATATATATATATATATAAATATATATATATATACAGCTTTTAAACGTGCAGTAACGCACCGATATAAAACTGGGTTAAACGTACAGTAACACAACTCAAGTGTCCTGCGTTAAATGTGCAGTAATGCACAGGTATATACAGTATACTGCTTTAAACGTACAGTACTGCACAGAAATATATTTTTTGTGTTGAACGTGCAGTAATGCACAGATATATACTGTGTTAAACACTCGGTAACGCACTGATATATATTGCATTAAATGCCCAGTAACGCACTGATATGTACACTGCGATAAACATGCAGTAACACACGGATTTATACTGCAATTAATTGGCAGAAACGCATGCATATATACTTCATTAAACGTGCAGTAACGCACAGTATGAATATATATTGCTTTTAATGTGCAGTTATGAACTAATATATACTGCGTTAAACGTACAGTACGCACTGATACATACTGCAGTAAATCTGCTCTGACTAATTAAACTGACATTAATGTAAAGATGAACAGTCGCACTAGACTCACACTGCACTATCACTAGATTCTCACTAAACTGATGCTCTACATTGACAACAGAATCACAATAGCACACTCATGCCGCATACACACGATCGGAATTCTCGTCGGGAAAAGCTCTGATGGTGTGTATGCGGCATAACTCTCTAATAGCACTGAACAGAGCCCCGTTCTATCTCTCTCCACACCGCTATCACACAGCAATGAGCCATGATTGGATAGAGTCATCCATTACTTTCTCCAATCATGGCTCTGACAGTGCTCTGTGCCCTGACTGGACAAAGCTTTCATTGTGGCAGCACAGTGCATTGTGGTCATTTGGCATGCCAAACAAATGGTTGAACACCCCTATAGTTCAGGTGTTCATTAAACAGGCAAACAGCCAATGTTACGGCCAAACTCACGCTCGGGCCGCATCGTTCGCCCAACTTTAGTGTGCAGTAAAAAAAGTGCAGAGTTCTTCTGAAAAACTACAGAAAGCCCCAGAGCAAAGAACAGAAAGTAAATAGTCGGAGGGGCTACATGAGAGTAGCTGGCCAGCACAGCATGGCCGCTTTAAAAGTTAGTTTCCCTTTTAAGAAAAGGGGAGGAGCCAAGAGCGGGCAGCGTGCGGAGGTTAATGTGTGGAAAGGGGGAAGTGACGTCAGTTCAGAGCAGCAGAGGAAGAGATTCTCACCCACCCTCCCATTTAGCTGATAGGTGGGGGAGTTAAGGTTTGGTTGTTTAATAAGGCAGTGTTGGGTCGCTGGAGGAGAAGAAGTTCGGGTACATGTATGGTACATGTTGTACCCATCCATGAGGATACTATATTTAAAAAGGGAACAAAGTCTTTACCAAGTAACTATAGACCTGTTAGTTTAACTTCTATAGTCGGGAAGATACTGGAGAGATTAATAAAAGACCATATAGACGAGTTCTTGCTGGAAAAAAATATTTTAAGCAGCAGACAGCATGGGTTCATGAAAGACAGAAGTTGTCAGACAAACCTCATTTCTTTTTATGAAGAGGTAAGTAAAACCATGGACAGAGGGGTGGCTGTGGGCGTGGTATACTTGGACAGAGGGGTGACTGTGGACGTGGTATACATGGACAGAGGGGTGGCTGTGGACGTGGTATACATGGACAGAGGGGTGGCTGTGGACGTGGTATACTTGGACAGAGGGGTGGCTGTGGACGTGGTATACTTGGACAGAGGGGTGGCTGTGGACGTGGTATACTTGGACAGAGGTGTGGCTGTGGACGGGGTATACTTGGACAGAGGTGTGGCGGTGGACGTGGTATACTTGGATTTTGCAAAAGCGTTCGATACAGTTCCCCACACACGACTCATGTGTAAGGTAAGGTCTACAGGTTTGGAAGTATCAGTTTGTAAATGGATAGAAAACTGGCTAAAAGACAGAATTCAGAGAGTCGTGGTTAATGATTCTTACTCTGAATGGTCTAAGGTTATCAGTGGTGTACCCCACGGTTCAGTGCTGGGACCCTTACTTTTTAATATCTTTATAAATTATATTGGGTCTGGGATCAAAAGTAACATTTCTGTCTTTGCAGATGACAACAAGCTATGCAGTGGAATAACGTCCTTACAGGAGGTCTCCAATTTACAAGCCGACCTCAATGCTCTGTCTAATTGGGCGACTATGTGGCAGATGAGGTTTAATGTTGATAAATGTAAAGTTCTGCACTTGGGGGCTAAGAATATGCATCATACATACTAGGGGGAGTACAACTGGGGGGATCCGTAGTGGAGAAGGATCTGGGGGGATCCGTAGTGGAGAAGGATCTGGGGGATCCGTAGTGGAGAAGGATCTGGGGGGGATCTATAGTGGAGAAGGATCTGGGGGATCCATAGGGGAGAAGGATCTGGGGGGGATCCATAGTGGAGAAGGATCTGGGGGGATCCATAGGGGAGAAGGATCTGGGTGGGATCCATAGTGGAGAAGGATCTGGGGGGGATCCGTAGTGGAGAAGGATCTGGGGGATCCATAGTGGAGAAGGATCTGGGTGGATCCATAGTGGAGAAGGATCTGGGGGGGATCCATAGTGGAGAAGGATCTGGGGGGGATCCATAGGGGAGAAGGATCTGGGTGGGATCCATAGTGGAGAAGGATCTGGGGGGATCCATAGTGGAGAAGGATCTGGGGGGGATCCGTAGTGGAGAAGGATCTGGGGGGATCCATAGTGGAGAAGGATCTGGGGGGATCCATATTTGAGAAGGATCTGGGGGGATCCGTAGTGGAGAAGGATCTGGGGGGATCCATAGTGGAGAAGGATCTGGGGGGATCCATAGTGGAGAAGGATCTGGGGGGATCCGTAGTGGAGAAGGATCTGGGGGATCCGTAGTGGAGAAGGATCTGGGGGGATCCGTAGTGGAGAAGGATCTGGGGGGGATCCGTAGTGGAGAAGGATCTGGGGGGATCCGTAGTGGAGAAGGATCTGGGGGGATCCGTAGTGGAGAAGGATCTGGGGGTATTCGTAGTGGAGAAGGATCTGGGGGATTTGGTAGATCATAAGCTCAATAATAACATGCAATGCCAAGCTGCAGTTTCCAAAGCAAGCAAAGTCCTTTTCTGTAGGAGAGGGATGGACTCCAGAGAGAGAGATATCATCTGTACAAATCATTAGTAAGACCTCATCTGGAATATGCGTTTCAGTTTTGGGCACCAGTTCTCAAAAAGGATATCGGGGAACTGGAGAAAGTGCAGCGAAGGGCAACCAAACTGATAAGAGGCATGGAGGAGCTCAGCTATGAGGAAAGATTAGAGGAACTGAATTTATTCTCTCTTGAGAAGAGGAGAATAAGGGGGGATATGATCACCATGTATAAATATATAAGGGGTCCATATAGTGAACTTGGTGTTGAGTTATTCACTTTACGGTCAACAGAGGACAAGGGGGAACTCCTTACGTCTGGAGGAAAAGAGATTTCATCTCCAAATACGGAAAGGTTTCTTTCTTTCTAGATTGCTTTAAGAAAGGCCTGGATACTTTCCTAAATGTACAGAATATAACTGGGTACTGACATTTATAGGTAAAGTTGATCCGGGGAAATTCTGATTGCCTCTCGGGGATCAGGAAGGAATTTTTTCCCCTGCTGTAGCAGATTGGAGCATGGCGCTGCTGGGATTTTTTTTTTTTTGCCTTCCTCTGGATCAACTGTGGGTATAGAATGGGGTATATTGGATTGTACAATATTTTTTTCATTTTATTTATTTTTTGTATGTAACTATGTAACCATGTGTCCCATAGACTTTAACGGTGTTCGTCCAAATTTTTTGCCTGTTCGCAAGTTCTGGTGCAAACTGAACCGGGGGGGGGGGGGGGGGTGTTCGGCTCATCCTTACCTGTAACAACTCTACTGCTCCTCTTGCTTGGCTTGCTGAGTTAACCTTTTGAAGCAGTAGAGTTTTGCACCCCGTATGTACTTTACCAGATTCTTTTGATATGCCAAAACCAACATGCACTCCTTGAATAACTTCAGACCAGGCCTGGAACAGTTAATGCATTTGGATGACAAAGAGAGAATTGCCACATTGTTTTGTCTTGCAGATGGAGAGACTGTGATTGTCACTGACATTAAACTTCCACAGTGAACACTGCATGCTGCCATCCTCTGTGTGCAACGATCCCTGATGTGTCATGGCAGCCAGCTCAAGTCTTTGTTCTTCCTTCAGCCAAATGAGCTTCATTCTCTGCACAGTTTGCATATCCTCCACTGGAAGCTTAACAAGATGGAACTACCTCATTAGCAGCATTTGCACTCCACAAAAAAAAAAAATAAGACCTCTCCATGAGTTTGATTTTGACTTAATATTGGTATAAGCTGCAGGCAGCCTGTAGTGCGGCAGAGCTCCTCTTCCTTCCTCCTGCGGTACAGGAGATTCAGTTTCCTGTTCCCGGCTGGACTGACAGGAAGTGCACACTGAGTGCTCACTTCCTTTCAGTCTGGCCGGCCGGGAAGTCTGTTTGTGAGAACTGAAAAATGTTAATGTGTGTGTGTGTGTGTGTGTGTGTGTGCATGTGTTTTAAGTATGTTGGATTTAGTTATTGTGCACTTTTTTAATGTATATTATATTTGATTTTATGCTACAGTGGTGTTTTTTTTTTTTTTCAAATGTTCAATTGTTGAAAATGTTTACATTTTATGCATATTATATGCAACAGCAGTATTTGCACTGTAAACCTTTTTACTTTTTTTTACAAAAAAATGTTTGCCCAGGGTCCAAACCATATTAAAGACAGCCCTGACTACAGGACATTGCAAAGCTCTGGGATTAAACAAAATATGCAAGTCCCACCATCAGGAACTGTCTGGATACATCTGGAAATACATTATACGGTACACAAATTGTTTCACTGCCTAGAAATGAATTGCATAAGAAACCAAAGAGGCCTATTTCGAAAAGGTGTTTACCCAAGATTCACACAACGTTTACCCAAGATTCACACAACGTTTACCGAAGATTTACACAACGTTTACCCAAGATTCACACAACGTTTACCCAAGATTCACACAGCGTTTACCCAAGATTCACACAACGTTTACCCAAGATTTACACAACGTTTACCCAAGATTTACACAACGTTTACCCAAGATTCACACAACGTTTACCGAAGATTTACACAACGTTTACCCAAGATTCACACAACGTTTACCGAAGATTTACACAACGTTTACCCAAGATTCACGCAACGTTTACCCAAGATTCACGCAACGTTTACCCAAGATTCACGCAACGTTTACCCAAGATTCACGCAACGTTTACCCAAGATTCACACAACGTTTAACCAAGATTCACACAACGTTTAACCAAGATTCACACAACGTTTACCCAAGATTCACACAACGTTTAACCAAGATTCACACAACGTTTACCCAAGATTCACGCAACGTTTACCCAAGATTCACGCATCGTTTACCCAAGATTCACACAACGTTTAACCAAGATTCACACAACGTTTACCCAAGATTCACACAGCGTTTACCCAAGATTCACACAGCGTTTACCCAAGATTCACACAACGTTTACCCAAGATTCACACAACGTTTAACCAAGATTCACACAACGTTTAACCAAGATTCAAACATGTTTACAGTAGAATCCAATTAAATATTTTCAAGTCTTAGGTGAAAGTTGTCTGAATCAATGTATGTTGTGCATTTTATACTGTAAGCTGGTGTTGCCGTCTTCCCTAGTTTATATCAGTGTTATTGTCTACGGCCACCTAAAAGCGTTTTTTCTGTTGCACTTTATGGCTATAGGATATGGTTGTCATCTTTTTTCAAGCCAAACCTGAACACTTTAGTGGTGCACGGCAATTTTACTTTATAGTATACACTATAGGATTGCAAAAGACCTGGGACACCTTTGACTGCCCAAAGGAGGATAGTAATGTGTTGTGCACAGTGGGTGTGGTCACTTGGTCAATTGTGTTAATGGTGGGAGGAGCTTAACAGATGTTGTTAAAAGAAACAATGCCAGTCTGCGCCCCAGTATAATCCCCCACAGGTCAGTCTGTCCCCCAGTATAATCCACCCTGCCCTCCAGGTCAGTCTGTCCCTCAGTATAATCCTTCCCCCTACCCCAGAGGTCAATCTGTCCCCCAGTATAATACCCCCAGGTCAGTCAGTCCTCTAGTACAATCCTCCCCTTAAGATCAATCTGTCCCCCAGTACAATCCCCCACCCCCCAGGTGAGTCTGTCCCCCAGTACAATCCTTTCCCCTGGGTCAATCTGTCCCCCAGTATAATCCCCCTAGGTTAGTCTGCCCCAGTATAATCCCCCCCCCAAGGTCAAAATATCCCCCCAGGTCAATCTGTCCCCCGGTATAATCCCCCCCAGCTCAATATGTCCCCCAGTATAATCCCCCCCAGGTCAATCTGTCCCCCAGTATAATCCCCCCCAGGTCAATCTGTCCCCCAGTATAATCCTTTCCCCTGGGTCAATCTGTGCCCCAGTATAATCCCCCTAGGTTAGTCTGCCCCCCAGTACAATCTCCCCCCCCCCCCAAGGTCAATCTGTCCCCCAGTAAAATCCCCCCCAGGTCAATCTGTCCCCCAGTAAAATCCCCCCCAGGTCAATCTGTCCCCCAGTAAAATCCCCCCCAGGTCAATATGCCCCGCAGTATAATACCCCCCCCCCAGGTCAATCTGTCCCGCAGTATAATACCCACAGGTTAGTCAGTTCTTCAGTACAGTACATCAAGGGGTTAAATGTGTGTTCCCTCAGTGTGTTCCAACTGTATGGGAAAAGGACTGAGTAGAAGAGGAGACATTTCACTGTTCCTACTTACTAGGAACAAACGACATGTCTCCTCCCCTCTGGGATTTGTGACAGCACAGGCGGTGCGCACGTGACCATACGGCAGCAAATTCAAAGGGACGTACCTGTATGTCCTTGGATGAACTTGGATGGTTTTTTTCGACGGAATTCCGCTCAAGCTTGGCTTGCATTCACACGGTCTTCAAAAGTTTGCTGAATTTCCGATCGCGTGTACGGGGCATTATTTGTCTTGAAAAAAAACTTGGTATAATCCACTTGGATGCACAAAGTAGTTGTGATGATGTGTACGGTTTTGCTAACAAATGTCATACTTGCAAAATTGTGTTTAAGCATTAAGATTTATTTTACCCTTTGGTGTGAAGGGGTTAAATGTAAGGCCATATGAGCCTATGTATTGTATATATTTCTAATAATAAAAATGTATATATTTTTATATTTTGGTCTCCGCGTGGCACCAATAAACTCCACCTCAAAAATTTTGGTTGATACACACGGTAATGTGATCACACTGCCAGAGCTGTGGTTGCTGTTCAGTAAATGTTTCTTCAGCAGGGACAGGAAAGCTGGTCAGAGTTGATGGGAAGATGGATGGAGCCAAATACAGGGCAATCTTACACACGACCGGACTTTCGACGGACTGAACTCCGGAGGACTTTTTGATGGACTTTCGACGGAGTCCTGACAGAGTTCCCACGAAAAGGACTTGCCTACACATGATCACACCAAAGTCCGAATGATTCGAACGTGATGACGTACGACCGGACTAAAATAAGGAAGTTCATAGCCAGTAGCCAATAGCTGCCCTTGCGTTGTTGTTTGTCCGGTCGGACTAGCATACAGACAAACAGATTTTTCGACCGGACGCGAGTCCGTCGGAAAAATTTGAAACATGTTCCACTTCTAAAGTCCGTCTGATTTTTGGACAGCAAAGGTCCGATAAAGCCCACACACGATCAAATTGCCCGACCTTTGACAGACCTTTGCTGTCGAAAAGTCCGGTCGTGTGTACGCGGCATTAGAAGAAAATCTATTAGAGTCTGCAAAAGACTTGAGACTGGGGGGGAGGGTCACCTTCCAGCAGGACAACGACCCGAAACATACAGCCAGAGCTACAGTGGAATGGTTTAGATCAAAGCATATTCATGTGTTAGAATGGCCCAGTCACAGTCCAGACCTAAATCACATTGAGAATCTGTGGCAAGACTTGAAAATTGCTGATCACAGACGCTCTCCATCCAATCTGACAGAGCTTGAGATATTTTGCAAAGAAGAAGAATGGGCAGAAATGTCCTCTCTAGATGGGCAAAGCTAGTAGAGACATCCCCAAAAAGACTTGTAGAGAAAGGGGGTTCTACAAAGTATTGACTGCGGGGGGCGCCATACAAATGCCCCCCCCCCCCCCCCCCCCACTTTTCACATATTTATTTTTATAATTTATCATTTTCCTTCCACTTCACAATTATGTGATCATTTATCATTTATCATTTTCCTTATCACAATTATGTGATCATTTATCATTTATCATTTTCCTTATCACAATTATGTGATCATTTATCATTTATCATTTTCCTTATCACAATTATGTGCCACTTTGTGTTGGTCTATCACATCAAATCCCAATAAAATACATTTACGTTTTAGGTTGTAACATGACAAAATGTGGAAAATGTAAAGGGGTATGAATACTTTTTCAAAGGCACTGTATGCATATCAGAATGTATACAGAGCTGTGCCAAGAGCACGCTCCCGACACAGTTATCGGCCGCTAACGGAAGGCTCCTGGTCTCTACTTGCGATTGGGAGCTTTCCCGATCCTGTGACCGCTGTGACAGCCAATCACATGATCAGAAACCCTGCCAAACAAATCTTTTTTTGTGTGTTTAATTCTCCTTTAACCACTTCAACACCGGGCGATTTTACCACCTTCCTTACCAGAGCACTTTTTGCGATTCAGCACTGCGTCGCTTTAACTGACAATTGCGCGGTCGTGCGACGTGGCTCCTAAACAAAATTGACGTCCTTTTTTTTCTCACAAATAGAGCTTTCTTTTGGTGGTATTTGATCACCTCTATTTTTTACTTTTTCCTATAATAAATATCCCATTTAAAAAAAAAAACTCAGTTTAGGCCGATACGTATTCTTCTACATATTTTTGGTAAAAAAATATCGCAATAAGCATATATAGATCGGTTTGCGCAAAAGTTATAGCGTCTACAAAATAGGGGATAGTTTTATTGCATTTTTTTTTTTTACTAGTAATGGCGGCGATCTGCGATTTTTTTTTTTTTCGTGACTGCGACATTGCGGCGGACACTTCGGACACTTTTGCCACATTTTTGGGACCATTCACATTTACACAGCGATCATTGCTATAAAATTGTGAAAAAAAATTTACTGTGTAAATGTGACTGGCAGGGAAGGGGTTAACACTAGGGGGCGCTGCAGGGGTTAATGTGTTCCCTAATTTAGTGATTCTAACTGTGGGGGGAGGGGACTCACAGGGGGAGGAGACCGATCGGTGTTCCTCCGTACTGGGAACACATGATCGGTCTCCTCTCCACTGACAGGACGTGGAGCTGTGTGTTTACACACACAGCTCCACGGTCCCGCGCGGTCCCGCTGTTTTCACAGGCAATCGCGGGTGCCCAGCGGACATCGCGGTCGCCGGGCACGCGCACCGGGTCCCGAGCGACACCGCAGGCGCGCGTGCGCCCCCTGGGCGGCCGGGAATGGTAGGACGTCATATGACGCCCACCCAGGATGGGAGATCCACCTTTGTGGGCGTCATATGACTATACGCGGGTAATGAAGTGGTTAAGGGGGTGTGGCAGGGGGTGTGTCCTATGCCTACATACTTTTGCTAATAGGTGGTCCTCCAGCAGCTCGGTCTGCTCCTTCTTCCTCTGCATGACCCCTTAGCAAGTCAGGTGCACACATACTCCTGAGCTGGGCTCTGTGCGTTCATAGACACACACAGCGCTGGTAAGCCACGCCCCTGTTTCCTCCTTTACAACAGTTTGACTAAGAGCCTATGGATCCCACTGCCCTCCGTGTCTTCTGTGAGAGCAGGACTTTAGAGGAGCGGTGCTGCAGCTGGGAAAGTGCCGGAATGGTGAGACGTGCAGGTAAGTGTTTAGGGATGTAGGTAGGATAGGTTACCTTCTCCTACCACAAATCATCTCCCCCAAATCCCCTCTCCTGGCACAAATAAGAGCTTTTAAAGAATTGCTTATGGAAAACTCTGGGCACTAAGTTTGTCGCCGCTTCAACGTCACATGCAATTTAAACTACCTCCCACTTGGCCTATAGTCAAAAGATGAGGAGGAGCAGTTATTCCAGGAGGACACCCTATGATGCCCTCCCAATCACGTGCCTCACACGCCCTAGGGGCCACACTGCGGCATTATCTGTCACCCAAAATGTAATATCAAACAGTGCCGTCCAGTACAGTATATGCAATAAACCTACATACACATGTAGCACTGACCCCCGAAGGAGCTGCTGGTTTTATTTGGGCTTACCGTTACCTCACCTGCTTGCTTCTCCGTCTTGGGGATCCCGTGGAAAATGGCCCAAAGAAATGTTGAAACTGAAACTGAATCCTCTTTTGGGTTTTTACTTCGAAAAAGGAACACAGTCTCTTGATAAAGGGTAGAGGGTTAGGGGAGAGTTCAGGTTCTTAAATTGCTGGGTGAAGATATTAGAAGAATCCAGAGGATAAAACTGTTCCACAAACTGGATTCCACAACCCCCGGAGAGGTCTCTCTCACTAGGCCTAGCAGCCGGTGAGATGCTCGGTAAAGTCTCTGCCACAGACTCGTAAGTTACACTTGAGCGTCACTGAGGGATTTAGATGAATTTAAAGCACTGACATACGGTACCAGTTTCTCTCAGCCGATCCGGCGATACTGTATGAATGTTGATCCAGGTTGCGTCCTTCAACTAAGTCTCCAGGCTCCTTCAGAGAAACCAGCCTTGTGCACAGGCTTCTCCTGAAGAGTCCTCCCCTGGGGTCCTTCAGTTGCTGGGCCTCTCTCTTCAGATGAGTCGGCACCGGACCATCCCTGGATCAGTAGGCTCCGAGTGTTACTCGGGCCTATCCCTTAAAGCGGTTCTGCACTGTCTTTATGTTTTTTTTTTTTTTTACTGCAATGTTTAGGTACTCACGTGTCCTTGGATGTAAACCGGCAGCAGCTTCTTTCAAATAGATTTATTATTTCTGGAAATTTTTTAATGCTGGGGGCCATCTTGCCTGTGGGCATTTGAACCCACACAGGCACTCCAGATGGCCCAGCATGCACCGCCGTTACTGCGCCGATCTCGAGCGTGCGCAGTAACGGCGAAGTGCAGCTAACGTTCTCCGAAATCTCGCGAGATGTCGGCACATCTGCCAACATCTCGCAAGATTTCGGAAGATGTGGCCGACATCTCGCGAGATTTCGGAAGATGTGGCCGACATCTCGCGAGATTTCGGAAGATGTGGCCGACATCTCGCGAGATTTTGGAAGATGTGGCCGACATCTCGCGAGATTTTGGAAGATGTGGCCGAAATCTCGCGAGATTTCGGAAGATGCCCGCACAGACTCCTGGGATCAATGACACCAGATCCCAGGAGACAGTGCGGCGTGACGAGGATCCCCGCACAGACCCCGCCCACCGCCGCAGACACAGGGGACAGGAAGTCGGCGATTATCAAGGTAAGTGAAAAAAAAAAAAAAAAAACACACATTTCATTTAGTACTCTTTGCCTGATTTGGAGGGCAAAGAGATTTACTAAATGAAATGTGTGCAGAACCGCTTTCAGTTGCGTTGCCTCGGGCCAGCCAACCCCGAGACACAGGATGCATAGTTCCGCACCCCAGGCCAGGAGAGCCATGGGGCTGGGTCAGGAGGACCACCAGAACCAAACAGACAGAAAATAATCCCCCGCCAACATGGCGTTGGTACCTTAAATACCACCCCCCAGAATTCACAGCAAGAGAACACTCCCACTGGGCTGGTTCCGAGAGATAAGAGGCAATTAATGCATCCAGCTAGACTGCTTTCTACTCTTGCTGGCGGTGACAGCGACACTTGCGGTCAAGGAGAACCCAGTGCAACCCAGCTGGGCTGGTACTGAAATCAGAAATTTCGAGCAATTATCCCAAAAGTCCAACTGTTGCTTCAGGCAACTTAATTTGAGAAAAATAAGGGGTGGAGGGATTATGGTGTGGGGGGGATTATGGTGTGGGGGTTGTTTTTCAGGGGTTGGACTCGGCCCCTTAGTTCCAGTGAAGGGACCTCTTAAGGCGTCAGCATACCGAGACATTTTGGACAATTTCATGATCCCAACTTTGTGGGAACAGTTTGGGGACGGCCTCTTCCTGTTCCAACATGACTGCACACCAGAGCACAAAGCAAGGTCCATAAAGACATGGATGAGCGAGTTTGGGGTGGAGGAACTTGGCTGACCTGCACAGAGTCCTGACCTCAACCCGCTAGAACACCTTTGGGATAAATAAGTGAAGACTGCGAGCCAGGCCTTCTCATTCAACATCAGTGCCTGACCTCAAAAGCTGAAAATTGGCCTGGGCAGGAAGGGGGATTTGGCCACTGGGGGGCGCGCGCCGCGGGCGCGCCCGCCGCGTAGCTGGGGCCCCGGTGCGCGTGCCCGGCGGTCGCGATGACCGCCAGGCACCCGCGATTGCCCGGTAATCGAGCAGGACGTGGATCGGTGTGTGTAAACACACAGATCCACGTCCTGTCAGAGGAGAGGAGACCGATGGTGTGTCCCTTGTACATAGGGACACCGATCGGTCTCCTCCCCCAGTCAGTCCCCTCCCCCCACAGTAAGAATCACCAAGATAGGGTACACATTAACCCCTGCAGCGCCCCCTAGCGTTAACCCCTTCCCTGCCAGTCACATTTATACAGTAATCAATGCATTTTTATAGCACGGATCGCTGTATAAATGTGAATGGTCCCAAAAATGAGTCAAAAGTGTCCGAAGTGTCCGCCGCAATGTCGCAGTCACGATAAAAATCGCAAATCGCCGCCATTACTAGTAAAAAAAAAAATAATAATAAAAATGCTATAAATCTATCCCCTATTTTGTAGACGCTATAACTTTTGCGCAAACCAATCAATATACGCTTATTGCGATTTTTTTTTACCAAAAATATGTAGAAGAATACGTATTGGCCTAAACTGAGGAAAAAATTTGTTTAAAAAAAAAAAAAAAAATTGGATATTTATTATAATAAAAAGTAAAAAATATTATGTTTTTTTCAAACTTGTCCCTCTTCTTTTGTTTATAGCGCAAGAAATAAAAACCGCAGAGGTGATCAAATACCACCAAAATAAAGCTCTATCTGTGGGGAAAAAATGATAAAAATTTTATTTGGGTACAGCGTTGCATGACCGCGCAATTGTCATTCAAAATGCGACAGCGCTGAAAGCTGAAAAATGGCTTGGTCAGTAAGGAGATGTTCGTGGCTGGTAGGCAAGTAGTTAAGTGGTTACATAATATACACAGATTTGGGTTGTTTTCACCAAAGAAATGTAGCGGAATACATTTTGTCCTAAATTTATGAAGAAAGATTGTTTGCAAAATTTTATAACAGAAACGTGTTTTTCTCAAAAAAAATTTTTTGTTCAAATACCAAAAAAAAAAAAAAACCCAGTGGTGATTAATTACCCCCAAAAGAAAGCTCTATTTGTGTGAAAAAAAAGTTATTCAAATATTATTCCAGTACAGTGTTACAAAACTGAGTAATTGTCATTCAAAATGTGACAGCGACTGAAAGCTGAAAATTAGCCTGTTTAGTATTGAAGTGGTTAAGGCTTAACGTGTTGGGTATCTGTTTACTCAGCATAACCTCATCTTTTATATCTCCCCCCCCCCCCCCCAAAAAAAAAAAAAAAATGGGTAGTAATATCATGTTTGTGTGTATTAAAACTAATCTTAATGTATTTTTTACTGACAATTTGAGCTTGATAAACCAATGTGCTAATATTGTGCCACATAAAAAATTGAAACAGCTACCATTTTATTCTTGTTTTCAGAAAATATATAATATTTAGTGGTTTTAACTAATCTTAAGGCCTACATTTTTTTTTTTTTTTTTTTTAACATATGTGCCAAAAAAATATATTTTGTTTTTGGATGCAAATCTGCTTTAAAAAAAAAACATTTCACTAACTGGTTATTAACATAGCATAATACAATGAAAATAAATCAGATATCGAACAATGAAACAACAGATCAGTAACACAGATAGAATGTAACACAAATGGCAGGTTTCTCATAGCAATGGTAAAAAAAAAGTCTCAAATAATGAAAGCTCCGACATCTCTCACTATACAAGACCAGGGGAGAGGGCAGCAACCTCTGATATCTTTATATCACTGTGTGTCTTATTTCCATTTGTCTTTTCTAATCACCAGAACACTAGAAGAAAGAAAAAATAGAATTCATTAAATGAATAAATAAACATTAGAGAGTATTTATGGGTAAAAAAAAAAAAATACAATAATTCTATTATTTCAAGGGATTATAGGGAGGAAAAGGCTCAGAGATACAAAGGGCTATAGGGAGGAAAAGATTTAGAAACTCAAGGGGTTTTAGGGAGAAAAAGGCACAGAGACGCAAAGGGTTATAGGGAGGAAAAGGTTTATAATCTCAAGAGGTTAAAGGGAGGAAAAGGTTTAGAATCTCAAGGGGTTATAGGGAGGAAAGGCTCAGAAACTCAAGAGGTTATAGAGAGGAAAGGCTCAGAAACTCAAGGGGTTATAGAGAGGAAAAGGTTTAGAATCTCAAGGGGTTATAGGGAGGAAAAGGTTTAGAATCTCAAGGGGTTATAGGGAGGAAAGGCTCAGAAACTAAAGGGGTTATAGGGAGGAAAAGGCTCAGAGACACAAAGGGCTATAAGGAGGGAAATATTTAGAAACTCAAGGGGTTGTAGGGAGGAAAGGCTCAGAAACGTAAGGGGTTATAGGGAGGAAAAGGCTCAGAAACTCAAGGGGTTATAGGGAGGAAAATGCTCAGAAACTCAAGGGGTCTTAGGGAGGTAAAGGCTCAGAAACTCAAGGGGTTATAGGGAGGAAAGGGCTCAGAAACTCAAGGGGTTATAGGGAGGAAAAGGCACAGAAACTCAAGGGGTTATAGGGAGGAAAAGGCTCAGAGACACAAAGGGCTATAGAGAGGAAAAGATTTAGAAACTCAAGGGGTTATAGGGAGGAAAAGGCTCAGAAACTCAAGGGGTTATAGGGAGGAAAAGGTTTAGAATCTCAAGAGGTTATAGGGAGGAAAGGCTCAGAAACTCAAGGGGTTATAGGGATGAAAAGGTTTAGAATCTCAAGGGGTTATAGGGAGGAAAAGGCTCAGAGACACAAAGGGCTATAGGGAGGGAAATATTTAGAAACTCAAGGGGTTATAGGGAGGAAAGGCTCAGAAACTTAAGGGGTTATAGGGAGGAAAAGGCTCAGAAACTCAAGGGGATATAGGGAGGAAAAGGCTCAGAAACTCAAGGGGTTATAGGGAGGGAAATATTTAGAAACTCAAGGGGTTATCGGGAGGAAAAGGCTCAGAAACTCAAGGGGTTAGAGGTAGGAAAAGGCACAGAAACTCAAGGGGTTATAGGGAGGAAAAGGTTTAGAAACTCAAGGGGTTATAGGGAGGAAAAGACACAGAAACTCAAGAGGTTATAGAGAGGGAAGGCTCAGAAACTCAAGGGGTTATAGGAAGGAAAAGGCTCAGAGACACAAAAGGCTATAGGGAGGAAAATATTTAGAAACTCAAGGGGTTATAGGGAGGAAAGGCTCAGAAACTTAAAGGGTTATAGGGAGGAAAAGGCTCAGAAACTCAAGGGGTTATAGGGAGGAAAAGGCTCAGAAATTTAAGGGGTTATAGGGAGGAAAAGGCTCAGAAATTCAAGGGGTTTTAGGGAGAAAAAGGCTCAGAAACTCAAGGAGTTATAGGGAGGAAAAGGCTCAGAAACTCAAGGGGTTATAGGGAGGAAAAGGTTTAGAATCTCAAGGGGTTATAGGGAGGAAAAGGTTTAGAATCTCAAGGGGTTATAGGGAGGAAAGGCTCAGAGTCACAAGGGGCTATAGGGTAGACATGTGCAATTCGTTTCGGTTTTTTTTCGTTTTTCGTTTTTGTTCGTTATTTTCATTCGTTCATTTTCGTACGAATGAACAAATCGTTCGAATCGTACGAATCCGAATAACGAATCGTTCGAATCGGACGAATCCGATTAACGAATAATTCGAATCGAACGAATCCGAAAAACAACGAAGATCCGAAAAAACGAATTAGAAACAACGAATGTACAAATGAAGAAAATCCGAAAAAACGAAAACGAACGAAAAAATTCGTACATTTGTAACTTTTTTTTTGTTGAATTGGTAATTTTCCGTGTCCCTTACAATGGTGCTGCTAAACGTGCTTCGAATGGATTGAACAAAAAAATTCGTACATTCGTAACTTTTTTTTTCGATTCGTAACTTTTTTTTCGATTCGTAACTTTTTTTTTTTTTCTTCGATTTGTAATTTTCCGTGTCTCTATTGAACAAAAAAATTCGTACATTCGTAACTTTTTTTTTTCGATTCGTAACTTTTTTTCTCGATTCGGAAATTATTCAAATGTAATAATAGCATACACATTACATAAAATTATGAATTATGCTCCGATTACGAATCTATGAATGTTACGACTGTACGAATAAATATGAATGCGTCCGAAAATTAAACTAACGAAAAAACTAATCAACGAAAAAATAACTCTTACGAATGTACGAATTGTTACGAATACGAACACCGACGACTTATGAATGTACGAATCGTTACGAATCAACGGAAACGAAAAAAACGTAACGAAAAAAAACTAATTTTTTTCAGAAACGAAAAAACTCAAGGGATTATAGGGAGGAAAGGCTCAGAAACTCAAGGGGTTATAGGGAGGAAAAGGCTCAGAAACTCAAGGGGTTATAGGGAGGAAAAGGCTCAGAAACTCAAGGAGTTATAGGGAGGAAAAGATTTAGAAACTCAAGGGGTTATAGGGAGAAAAATGCTCAGAAACTCCAGGAGTAATAGGGAGGAAAAGGCTCAGAAACTCAAGGGGTTATAGGGAGGGAAATATTTAGAAACTCAAGGGGTTATAGGGATGAAAAGGCTCAGAAACTCAAAGGGTTATAGGGAGGAAAGGTTTAGAATTTCAAGGGATTATAGCGAGGAAAAGGCTCAGAGACACAAAGGGCTATAGAGAGGAAAATATTTAGAAACTCAAGGGGTTATAGGGAGGAAAGGCTCAGAAACTCAAGGGGTTATAGGGAGGAAAAGGCTCAGAAACTCAAGGGGTTATAGGGAGGAAAAGGCTCAGAAACTCAAGGGGTTATAGGGAGGGAAATATTTAGAAACTCAAGGGGTTATAGGGAGGAAAGGCTCATAAACTCAAGAGGTTATAGAGAGGAAAGGCTCAGAAACTCAAGGGGTTATAGGGAGGAAAAGGTTTAGAATCTCAAGGGGTTATAGGAAGGAAAAGGCTCAGAGACACAAAAGTCTATAGGGAGGAAAATATTTAGAAACTCAAGGGGTTATAGGGAGGAAAGGCTCAGAAACTTAAGGGGTTATAGGGAGGAAAAGGCTCAGAAACTCAAGGGGTTATAGGGAGGAAAAGGCTCAGAAACTCAAGGGGTTATAGGGAGGAAAGGCTCAGAAACTCAAGAGGTTATAGAGAGGAAAGGCTCAGAAACTCAAGGGGTTATAGGGAGGAAAAGGTTTAGAATCTCAAGGGGTTATAGGAAGGAAAAGGCTCAGAGACACAAAAGTCTATAGGGAGGAAAATATTTAGAAACTCAAGGGGTTATAGGGAGGAAAGGCTCAGAAACTTAAGGGGTTATAGGGAGGAAAAGGCTCAGAAACTCAAGGGGTTATAGGGAGGAAAAGGCTCAGAAATTCAAGGGGTTTTAGGGAGGAAAAGGCTCAGAAACTCAAGGAGTTATAGGGAGGAAAAGGCTCAGAAACTCAAGGGGTTGTAGGGAGGAAAAGGCTCAGAAACTCAAGGAGTTATAGGGAGGAAAAGATTTAGAAACTCAAGGGGTTATAGGGAGAAAAATGCTCAGAAACTCAAGGAGTAATAGGGAGGAAAAGGCTCAGAAACTCAAGGGGTTATAGGGAGGGAAATATTTAGAAACTCAAGGGGTTATAGGGAGGAAAGGCTCAGAAACTTAAGGGGTTATAGGGAGGTAAAGGCTCAGAAACTCAAGGGGTTATAGGGAGGAAAAGGCTCATAAACTCAAGGGGTTATAGGGAGGAAAAGGCGCAGAAACTCAAGGGGTTATAGGGAGGAAAAGGCTCAGAAACTCAAAGGGTTATAGGGAGGAAAGGTTTAGAATTTCAAGGGATTATAGCGAGGAAAAGGCTCAGAGACACAAAGGGCTATAGAGAGGAAAATATTTAGAAACTCAAGGGGTTATAGGGAGGAAAGGCTCAGAAACTTAAGGGGTTATAGGGAGGAAAAGGCTCAGAAACTCAAGGGGTTATAGGGAGGAAAAGGCTCAGAAACTCAAGGGGTTATAGGGAGGAAAAGGTTTAGAATCTCAAGGGGTTATAGGGAGGAAAGGCTCAGAAACTCAAGGGGTTTTAGGGAGGAAAGGCTCAGAAACTCAAGGGGTTATAGGGAGGAAAAGGCTCAGAAACTCAAGGGGTTATAGGGAGGAAAAGGCTCAGAAACTCAAGGGGTTGTAGGGAGGAAAAGGCTCAGAAACTCAAGGAGTTATAGGGAGGAAAAGATTTAGAAACTCAAGGAGTTATAGGGAGAAAATGACTTAGAGACCCAAGGGGTTATAGGGATAAAAATGCTCAGAAACTCAAGGAGTAATAGGGAGGAAAAGGCTCAGAAACTCAAGGGGTTATAGGGAGGGAAATATTTAGAAACTCAAGGGGTTATAGGGAGGAAAGGCTCAGAAACTTAAGGGGTTATAGGGAGGTAAAGGCTCAGAAACTCAAGGGGTTATAGGGAGGAAAAGGCTCAGAAACTCAAGGGGTTATAGGGAGGAAAAGGCACAGAAACTCAAGGGGTTATAGGGAGGAAAAGGCTCAGAAACTCAAAGGGTTATAGGGAGTAAAAGGCACAGAAACTCAAGGGGTTATAGGGAGGAAAAGGCTTAGAAACTCAAAGGGTTATAGGGAGGAAAGGTTTAGAATTTCAAGGGATTATAGCGAGGAAAAGGCTCAGAGACACAAAGGGCTATAGAGAGGAAAATATTTAGAAACTCAAGGGGTTAAAGGGAGGAAAGGCTCAGAAACTTAAGGGGTTATAGGGAGGAAAAGGCTCAGAAACTCAAGGGGTTATAGGGAGGAAAAGGCTCAGAAACTCAAGGGGTTATAGGGAGGAAAAGGCTCAGAAACTCAAGGGGTTATAGGGAGGAAAAGGTTTAGAATCACAAGGGGTTATAGGGAGGAAAAGGTTTAGAATCTCAAGGGGTTATAGGGAGGAAAGGCTCAGAAACTCAAGGGGTTATAGGGAGGAAAGGCTCAGAAACTCAAGAGGTTATAGAGAGGAAAGGCTCAGAAACTCAAGGGGTTATAGGGAGGAAAAGGTTTAGAATCTCAAGGGGTTATATGAAGGAAAAGGCTCAGAGACACAAAAGTCTATAGGGAGGAAAATATTTAGAAACTCAAGGGGTTATAGGGAGGAAAGGCTCAGAAACTTAAGGGGTTATAGGGAGGAAAACGCTCAGAAACTCAAGGGGTTATAGGGAGGAAAAGGCTCAGAAATTTAAGGGGTTATAGGGAGGAAAAGGCTCAGAAATTCAAGGGGTTTTAGGGAGAAAAAGGCTCAAAAACTCAAGGAGTTATAGGGAGGAAAAGGCTCAGAAACTCAAGGGGTTATAGGGAGGAAAAGGTTTAGAATCTCAAGGGGTTATAGGGAGGAAAGGCTCAGAAACTCAAGGGATTATAGGGAGGAAAAGGTTTAGAATCTCAAGGGAGGAAAAGGCTCAGAGACACAAAGGGCTATAGGGAGGAAAAGGAAAAGAAGAGGAAAAGAAGAGGAAAAGATTTAGAAACTCAAGGGGTTATAGGGAGGAAAAGGCTCAGAAACCCAAAGGGGTTATACAGAGGAAAAGGAAAAGAAGAGGAGAAGAAGAGGAAAAGATTTAGAAACTCAAGGGGTTATAGGGAGGAAAAGGCTCAGAAAACCCAAAGGGGTTATAGGGAGGAAAAGGCTCAGAAACTCAAGGGGTTATAAGGAGAAAAAGTCTCAGAAACTCAAGGGGTTGTAGGGAGGAAAAGGCTCAGAAACTCAAGGGAGGAAAAGGTTTAGAATATCAAAGGATTATATGGAGGAAAATGCTCAGAGACACAAAGTGCTATAGGGAGGAAAAGATTTAGAAACTCAAGGGGTTACAGAGAGGAAAGGCTCAGAAACTTAAGGGGTTATAGGGAGGAAAAGGCTCAGAAACTCAAGGGGTTATAGGGAGGAAAAGGTTTAGAATCTCAATGGGTTATAGGGAGGAAAAGGCTCAGAGACACAAAGCCCTATAGGGAGGAAAAGATTTAGAACCTCAAGGGGTTATAGGGAGGAAAAGGCTCAGAAACTCAAGGGGCTATAGGGAGGAAAAGGCTCAGAAACTCAAGGGGTTATAGGGAGGAAAAGTTTTAGAAACTCAAAGAGTTGCGGGGTATCAAAAAATCTGCTCTCTGGTGATCTGTGAAACGTGGCGAGAAACTCAGTTCAAAATCTCCCTTTTCGCCACAATAAAATTGACTCCTCTCTCTCCGCGTGCCCTTGGTGCGCAACTCCCAGACCATCCTTTTTCTACAGATTATGAACCTGTCAAGCAATCTCCACCTTTTGGGACAAGGTGTTGAAATACGTTGATAAGTCTCAGCAATTACTTTTACCTAAGGGCCCTTTGTTATGCCTTTTCAGCTGCGATACCTTGCAGGCTTCCTCGTTAATGCCTACCTGTGACTCTCCCCCTCAATGGGTCCATATCTGTCTTCTGACAGCTTGCAAGGCAATAATGCAAGCTTAGATCCACCCTTCCCCGCCTCAAATTGCCTCGGTAAAAAAAGCACTCTTAACCCTATTTCACATTGAGAAATTAGACACTATCACCCAACATTCTACATCACTGAAACGCTTTATTGCAAGAGGGCGTCGCTTCATGGAACACCTTTTCTCTCCAGAAGGAGTCTCTTCTCACATGACTCCCTTCCGCTATACGGACTGGTACCTGCGTGCAGAATTTTCTAATACACTTTGTAAACTTAGGATCCAGGACACCGCCAATGCCTTAACCCCTCATATCCACTCCCCTAGGCATTCCACCTAATCTATGTGATTAAGTAATACATTATTTGATGTGAAATGTTTGATAGTTCTTAATCTACAATTTTATTAATCTTTCTACCTGTTTCCGGGGTGAATGTTCACTTGCTTCCACTCCTTTGGCCACCACTTTTACAGAACCACCAGTTAGTTACTCTTGTTGGACCAGATACTGTGTTTCTAGTTATCTCGTTAATGTTTGTAGGCTCCAAAACACGTAGTTTTATCCTGCTTACTATGTAGTATTATGCCTTTTACTTTGTTGCCTTTGCTGGCAGACTACTCCTGCTTCAACAAATCTTGTACATTTATATGAAAATTCAATAAATATATTTAAAAAAAGTAACTCAAGGAGTTATAGGGAGAAATTACTTAGAGACCCAAGGGGTTATAGGGAGGAAAAGGCTCAGAGACTCAAGGGGTTATAGGGAGGAAAAGGCTCAGAGACTCAAGGGATTATAGGGAGGAAAAGGCTCAGAAACTCAAGGGGTTATAGGGAGGAAAAGGCTCAGAGACTCAAGGGGTTATAGGGAGGAAAAGGCTCAGAAACTCAAGGGGTTATAGGGAGGAAAAGGCTCAGAGACTCAAGGGGTTATAGGGAGGAAAAGGCTCAGAGACTCAAGGGGTTATAGGGAGGAAAAGGCTCATAGACTCAAGAAGTTATAGGGAGGTAAAGGTTCAGGGGGGTCATAGGGAGTAAAAGGCTCAGGGACTCAAGTAGGTTATAGCAAGGAAAGGGCTCAGGGACTCAAGAAATTAGGAAAATGTAATACAATAAGGCATGATTTCAAACATACTAAATGCCCATTAATGCGGCGTACACACGGTCGGAATTTCCGATGGAAACAGTCCGATGGGAGCTTTTCATCGGATTTTCTGACCGTGTGTATGCCCATTGGCCTTTTTCTGTCGGAATTTCCGACGGACTTTGGATTGAGAACCTGTTCTTTATTTTTCCGACCGAAAACCGATCCGATCGTGTGTATGCAATTCCGACACGCAAAATTCCGACGCATGCTCGGAAACAATTCGACGCATGCTCGGAAGCATTAAACTTCCCTTTTATAGTGCAGTCGAACGTTTTTTTAAGGCGTGGTGTTATTGACCATCGGAATTTGGTGTGACCGTGTGTAGGCAAGACAGTTTGAGCGAAATTCCGTCGGGAAAACCATCAGAGCTTTTTCCGACGAGAATTCCGACCTTGTGTACGCGGCATTAGAGTTTAAGTGTCCTTGCTCTTCCCTATTCCTGAATACTGTATACTAGCTGCTTGGCTGTTATACATGGTTCTCTGCCATCAACAATTTCTGTGTAGGTGACTTTAACAGGCATGCCGATCATGATTTCTGTCCTTGCTCTGACTTCAGTTGCTGCATGCTTTTTCCTAGTCAGTAATTCAGTACTCCTTTAAAACTAAGAGAAGGTAAAATCCAAAAGGAAAACCTACAGACCAAGAGAAACAAATCAGTGTTGAGCTTGTGCTCATCTGACTACACCTCAGGGAAATCAGGGATATCGGACTCTACAGTATTTTACAGTATTTTATTTATCTTACCTACTCCTGTAGATGGTGATACACATGGAAGAACACCGGGCTTAATAATAATATAATGAGTAGAAGAACCCGAACAGGAAACAACTGTTGGTATAGGAAGATCCCGGGATCTGTGTGAGAAACTGACAGTACAGGGAAATATGAATACGTTTTCATTTAAATATCACCAACATATTCTGTAGTGCTGTACAGAGAACACAGAGCCAGTCACATTGGTCTCTGTACCCCCCCCCCCCCCAGTCACACACTACATTTATATAGCTCTGACATATACCGCAGTGCTGTAGAGTGTGTTTGCACAGTTTTACTGGCTCCTCTCCTGGACTGAAAGTCAGGGGTCAAGTCCTGGGGAAAAAAGTGTGGGAACTCCCCCCCAAGATCCACTCCCCCAACAAAAAAAAAAAAAATTGATACGCTCTTATGCACCAACGCTTCAAAAGTGGTATTTTTCATACAATTTTCATATTGTGTCTATGAAACTTAACTGTTAGTACATAAAAAAAAAAACAATCCTCAATAAACATAAATCGGGTAATTCTCTGAATAATCAGCATTCATACAATTGTGCTTCCATGTAATGTGATCATCATGTTCTGATCTTTATTGGGGAATGTTATTTTGTATATAGAGTGTTTATGTGGTGAGTTTACACTTTTCATTGAACAGAGTTTGGATAACACAGGGTTAAACGGAAAGGTGATAAATGAAGTGCACATTATGTGGACAGAATGCTTGGGGAGATAGTGATGTGTTCCTGCTTAGGAGATGTATGTTAGTTTGGGGGGGCTGCAAACTCTGCAGGGGCTCCAACACACACTCGCTGCTATTCCAACCCTTCACATATTTCCACATAAACTTCCCTCGTGGCATTAAACTTTGCCAGGTATTGTGCTCAGCTTACCACCCCAAACTGATGTTCCTCCCTCAGCTCACCTCTCTCCCTGCATGTCCTGTGAGCAGAATAGCTGTGCTCCTCCTCTGGGTTCTCTCACCATATGGCACTGAAGATAGAGGAGGGGGGGATTCAGCGGGACACACAGAGCAATTATGCAGGAGACTGGGGGGGGGGGGGGGGGATGAGAAGACAGAAAATCAGGAGGGGCCGGTGGGGAGGAGCGCATCACGAGAGGTCTGACTAAATACAATCTCTTAGCAGCAGGGACCTGATCTACCTGTCAGCTAGCTGTGATTGACAGGTAAATCGAAGCGGAAGCTGTTATGGGGCCCCCTACTGGCAATGCCTGAATGGTCAGGTGTGCGGTACTTACTATTGCGAGCTGTGTCGGCAGCTGCTGGTGTAGCACCTCCCACACAGCTCGCATACTTCAAAGTCTTGCAGGACATGGCTGCTAATGGGAACTGAGTTCCTGTTGTGGAAAAAGTACAGGAACTCCGTTCCCATGCGTTCCTGCAGGACTTGAGCCCTGTTGAAAGTACTTACTCTGCTTTAACTCTTCAGGCGCATTGTCAGATAGAGCCCGCCTTGTGTTCCTGGCTGGAGGATGTCCAGCATCATCTAGCTATTTCCTCCCCAGAGAGACTGTCCCTGGCCACACCTCTTTCAGTTATTGAATTTAAGTTCTTGCAATCTTGGTAGCTCAGTGATACATATAATACACAACCCTGGGCAGTGGTTGTGGGGGTTTGCGCACAGGGGGATTATCAAGGGGGCCTCCAGATCCTGACCCCCTATGTGAATGAGTATAGGGGAACATTGTACCCCTACTCATTCACCAACAAACAAGTGTAAAAAAAAACAAAAAAACAGTTTTTGACAACTCCTTTAGTTAAAAAAATAAAATAAATGTCCCCGATGTAGATCCATAGTCAATCACAACACCTGCTGCACCCGGAAAAAAAAAAAAAAATCTCTGCCTGTTCCGCTTTCTGACAGTTCTTAACCACTTCAGCACCGGGCCATTTTACACCCTTCCTTACCAGAGCACTTTTTGCGATTCGGCACTGCGTCGCTTTAACTAACAATTGCGCGGTCGTGCTACGTTACACCCAAACAAAATTGACGTCCTTCTTTTCCCACAAATAGAGCTTTCTTTTGGTGGTATTTGATCGCCCCTGCGGTTTTTATTTTTTGCGCTATAAACAAAAGAAGAGCGACAATTTTGAAAAAAAACACAATATTTTTTACTTTTTGCTATAATAAATATCCGATTTTTTTAAAAAAAAAACGATTTTTTTAAAAAAAAAACGATTTTTTTACTCAGTTTAGGCCGATACGTATTCTTCTACATATTTTTGGTAAAAAAAATCGCAATAAGCGTATATTGATCGGTTTGCGCAAAAGTTATAGCGTCTACAAAATAGGGGATAGATTTATTGCATTTTTTTTTTACTAGTAATGGCGGCGATCTGTGATTTTTTTTTTTCGTGACTGCGACATTGCGGCGGACACTTCGGACACTTTTGACACATTTTTGGAACCATTCACATTTACACAGCGATCGTTGCTATAAAATTGCATTGATTACTGTGTAAATGTGACTGGCAGGGAAGGGGTTAACACTAGGGGGCGCTGCAGGGGTTAATGTGTTCCCTAAAGAAGTGATTCTAACTGTGGGGGGAGGGGACTCACAAGGGGAGGAGACCGATCGGTGTTCCTCCATACTGGGATCACATGATCGGTCTCCTCTCCTGCTGACAGGACGTGGAGCTGTGTGTTTACACCCCATCATAACACACACAGCTCCACGGTCCCGCACGGTCCTGTTGTTTTAACGGGCAATCGCGGGTGCCCGGCGGACATCGCGGCCGCCGGGCACTCGCACCGGGTCCCGAGCGAAGCCGCGGGTGCGCGCGCCCCCCAGGCGGCCGGGAAGGAGAGGACGTCATATGACACCCTACCAGGATGGGAGATCCACCTTGTGGGCGTCATATGACTATGGGCGGGATGGGAAGTGGTTAAAGAGGAACTGCAGTCTGCTCACATTCGGAAGCTTCCCTCCAACCACTTTGCATATTATTTTATATATACACTGCGATTCTTCCTCCACTGAGTCTGGCTGCATCCATTTGAACTGTGGGCAGCTGAAGTTGCTGCCTGTTCACTTCCTGGATTTACACAGACACACAGAGGCACACCTCCAGCTGTGCAGCCATGCAGCTCTCATTGGCCCTCTTATAACTCACCCCCCTCTCTTCCTGGCGAACTCTCACGAGAGTGAGTGAGAGAGAGAGAGCTATGCACAATGTCATACGCCTAGGCTAATGACCAGACAAGAAACAGGAAGTGGGCTGTATAAGGGATTTACTGGCAGAAAAAAAATGTTTTACTATCCAAAGTTAAAACAACAACAAGAGCAGAAGATTTAATAGATGGAAAGATGGAAAAAATTACGGAAATTCCGATTTAATAGGTAAGGGACGGGGCCACCTGCAGACATTACCTGGTGGCACTGCCCCCTTGTGACATCATCGACTTAGCATGCATCGGCATGAATTAGTTTCCAGCTTGATTGCTGTGGTACTTTATATCTGAGGAAGCCTGTTGCAGGCGAAACATGTCAAGATTGCTACACCATGATGATCTACAAGAAAGTTGCTTTTTGTGGACACTCTGATTCAAAGTCGTTTTATGAATAATATTTGTATGTCATTTTATTAGAGTATTTTAATGTTGATATGGAATAAATAAAATTCATCATTTTTTTTCTTATGTTGTAATACATTTATTGGCACCTTAAAAATCCCAGCTCTTTGGAGTATTTCTTCCTATGTTTTAATATATAGTGAATGCTTCACCACCAGTGAATGTTTGGTAAGCCGCTGATTTACAAGTACTACACACCCACAGCTGAATTTCCTGTATTTTGTACCTTTATGCCTTTATGTTGGCAGTCAGATGGTTACTTGGATGTGGTGTAGGACTGAGTTGAGGTAACCCATAGAAAGTTTATTTTTTTTTTTCTTACTGATGTTTCTGTATTTGCAGATTAGAATATTGAACCATTCTCTTTTTTTTTTTTTTTTTTTTTTTTGCTGCAAGGTTCCCTTTAACGAAAAAAAAAAGATGGGCTTTTGTTAAAGTGGTTTGTATTTTGGGGTTTTCATTTATTCTGGGGATGTACTGTATTGGTTATTATTTTATGTTGGGACTTTATTGTAGGTTCTTTTTTTTTATGCAAGGCTTCCATTTAAAAAAGTGTGCTTTGTTTCAGTGGTGGTATTTTATGTTTTTTATTTCTTTTATCTTTCTTTTATGTTAATAAGGCTTTGTTTTAAAGTGGTATTAAAGTGTTACTAAACCCAGGAGCCTGCATCCACAGTACACAGAACATTGAAATGCAATTATTTTAGTAAATATAAACTGCTAAATTCCTTTTCTCATCAGCAGTAGGGATGGGCCGAACACCCTCCTGTTCGGTTCGCAGCAGAACATGCGAACAGGCATAAAATGTGTTCAAACACGCGAACACCGTTAAAGTCTATGGGACATGAACGTGAATAATCAAAAGTGTTCATTTTAAAGGCTTATATGCAAGTTATTGTCCTAAAAAGTGTTTGGGGACCCGGGTCCTGCCCCAGGGGACATGTATCAATGCAAAAATTTTTTTTTTAAAAACGTCAGTTTTTTTCATGCTTAATGTGAAACAATAAAAGTGTAATATTCCATAAAATTTCGTACCTGGGGGGTGTGTATAGTATGCCTGTAAAGTGGCGCATGTTTCCCGTGCTTAGAACTGTCCGAGTGCAAAATTACATTTCTAAAGGAAAAAAAGTCATTTAAAAGAACTAGTGGTAGTGCCGGCTATAATGAATTGTCGGGTCTCTGCAATACACATAAAAGTCATTAAAAAAACAGCCTGGGATTCCCCCCACAGTCCATTACCAGGCCCTTTGGGTCTGGTATGAATATTAAGGGGAACCCCGAACCAACAAAAAAAATAAATGTGAGGGGTTCCCCCTCAAAATCCATACCAGACCCTTATCCGAGCATGTAACCTGGCAGGCCACAGGAAAAGAAGGGTGACGAGAGAGCGCCCCCCCCTCCTGAACTGTACCAGGCCTCCTCCCCACAACCCTTGCCCGGTGGTTGTGGGGGTTTGCGGGCGGGGGGCTTATTGGAATCTGGAAGCCCCCTTTAACAAGGGGGACCCCAGATCCTGCTCCTCCCTGTGTGAATTGGTAATGGGGTACAAATGTGCCCCTACCATTTCACAAAAAGTGTCAAAAATGTAAAAAATTACAATAGCCGTTTTTTGACAATTCCTTTATTAATGTCTTCTTCTTTCCCCGCTTCTTCTTCCACCTTCTTCTGGTCTTCATCCCGTTTTCTTCCTCCATCTTGTTCTTTCCCCGCTTCTTCCTCTGCTTCTTCCTCCAATCCTCTGCTTCTTCCTTCCGCCTTCTCATCCGCATCTTCATCCGCGGCTTCTTCTTCCCCCGCTTCAATCTCTGGACGATCCACATCCATGAGAGGTTCCCGCTGTGTGACGCTTCTGTTCTTCTGACAGTTCTTTTATCACTGAGGGTGGGGCCACCAGGTGACCCCGCCCCCCTCTGACACACGGGGACTTCCCTATGGCTTTCCCCGTGGTGTCAGAGGGGGGGGGGTCACTGGGCGGGGTCATCTCCCCACCACCAGGACCAGTACCAGTATCAGTACCCGGACCCCCATAACCATTGTATGCCCAATTACTTGCATATAAGCCTTTAAAATGGGCACTTTAGATTTTTCCAGTTCGGGTCCCATAGACTTCAATGGGGTTCATTATTTGGTTCCGAACTTTTTCGATGTTCGAAAAGTTCTGCCGCAAACCGGACCAGTGGTTGTTTGGCTCATGTCTACTCAAAACATGTCAAGCTACATCAAGCTAATGTGATATAGAGCAAGTCAATTTTGGTTTCCGGTTTCCGTTTCACAGCTGTTACATTGGGGTCTATCCTGCCCATGCTAAATTAATAATCACAAGCTTGATGTTTGTTATAATTTTAACCACATGCCGACTGCCCCCCGTCGACTTATGGTGGCAGAATGGCACTCCTGCGTGAATCACCGTAGCGGGTGCTTTAAGGAGTATAGGGGCCACCGCATTGCTAAGGGGCGTGATCACGTGCCTGGCGGTCGCTCCTGAGAGCGAGAACTGAGATTTGTGTGGGAATCGCCGTTCTGTCAGGGGTGAGGATACAGATCTGTTGTTCCTAATGCTTAGGAACAACAATCGGCCTCCTCCCCCAGTCAGTCCCATCCCCCCCACAGTTAGAATCACTCCCTAGGAAACACATTTAACCCCTTGAGCGCCCCCTACTGTTAACCCCTTCCCTGCCAGTGTCATTTATACAGTAATCAGTGGCTATTTTTAGCTCTGATCTCTGTATAAATGTCAATGGTCCCAAAAATGTGTCAAAAGTGTCCAATCTGTCCGCCGCAATGTCGCAGTCCTGATGAAAATCGCAGATCGCCGCCATTACTAGTAAAAAATCAAAAATAATAAAAATGACATAAATCCCCTATTTTGTAGACACTATAACTTTTGCGCAAACAAAATCAATATACGCTGTCAGGGAAATTTGGCTGTATGCGGAAGTGGTGTGACATCCAGACTGATATATCTGATAGTAAAATAGTGATACGTGAGGAGACTGAAGGAGTAAGTTGAGGAGTAGAGAAACAGATTTGGGTGTCGTCAGCGTAGAGGTGGTATTGGAAGCCGTGGGAGGCTATCAGCTGACCCAGGGAGGAGGTGTAGATTGAAAATAGAAGAGGTCCAAGAACAGAGCCTTGGGGGACCCCAACAGAGAAAGGAAGAGGAGAAGAGGCAGTGAAATTGTAGAAAACGCTGAAGGTGTTGTCAAACAAGTAGGTAGAAAACCAGCGAAGGGTACAGTCACGGAGACCAAAGGCATGGAGTTTTTTGAGGGGGAGGGGGTGGTTAACCGTATCGAAGGCAGCAGAGAGGTCCAGAAGTAGAAGTACAGAATAGTGTCCCTTAGTTTTGGCCATTAGTAGATCATTTGTTAGTTTTAGGAGAGCACTTTCTGTGGAATGTTGAGGACGAAATCCAGACCGAAGGGGATCAAGAAGGCCAAAATCGCCTTTGTTGCGCCATGCCTCTATTCTCAAACCCATCTTAACAGGAGCTAATTACTTCTCACCTTTGTGATTGTTTTAGTTTGAATTCTCCACCTGACTTTAGTCCATTTAACTTCTGGTGCACACATAAATCATCAGAAGCATAATAATTCAGGCTAAAGCAGAAAAAGTAGGGTGCAGCAACTTTCTACCTTATGTGACTGTATCAAAACACTGGAGTTCACTACAAACTTTCCATCATCAAGAGAGCAATACCAATGTTTCCCACAACAGACCACTCATGGATAAGGGACCATCAATTAGGCAACTGTCACCCTATGTTACGCCTCTGATGACGTCAACTGTGACGAAACGCGTAAGCTGGGACCTGGATGCTGCGGCCATCTTTTTGGTTGGAATTTTTTTTAAATGTTCTAATATACATGCCAATTTTCAATATGGCGGTCCAGGTTTCGCTGGCCCGCCATGTCAGATTATTCTATGTTCCAATCCTCATCTCAGATCGAGGCTTGGCTAATAATGTTGTGTATAAAGCGTGATGCGTCAGTGCATCGCCCGTACCCCAGACGACATAAATTTTATGACAAAACACGCGCCGGGTGGACAGGACGTGCTGACGTCATCGCGTTACTCTCTGAGCGAATGGCCGTTCGCTAGCCGGCCGGGGATACATGCTATTTTTAACGTCTATTGATATAAGTGTGACCTTTATTTTACTTGATTAACTACTTGCCTACCAGGCACAAACACCTCCTTCCTGACCAGGCCATTTTTCAGCTTTCAGCGCTGTCGCATTTTGAATGACAATTGCGTGGTCATGCAACGCTGTACCCAAATAAAATTTTTATCATTTTTTTCCCATAGATAGAGCTTTATTTTGGTGGTATTTGATCACCTCTGCGGTTTTTATTTCTTGCGCTATAAACAAAAGAAGAGCAACAAGTTTGAAAAAACATAATATTTTTTACTTTTTATTATAATAAATATCCAATTTTTTTTTTTTTTTTTTTTAAACAAATTTTTTCCTTAGTTTAGGCCGATACGTATTCTTCTACATATTTTTGGTAAAAAAAAAATCGCAATAAGCGTATATTGATTGATTTGCGCAAAAGTTATAGCGTCTACAAAATAGGGGATAGATTTATAGCATTTTTATTATTTATTTTTTTTTTACTAGTAATGGCGGCGATCTGCAATTTTTATCATGACTGCGACATTGCGGCGGACATATCGGACACTTTTGACACATTATTGGGACCATTCACATTTAGACAGCGATCCGTGCTATAAAAATGCATTGATTACTGTATAAATGTGACTGGCAGGGAAGGGGTTAACACCAGGGGGCGCTGCAGGGGTTAATGTGTTCCCTATATTAGTGATTCTAACTGTGGGGGGAGGGGACTGATTGGGGGAGGGGACCGATCGGTGTCCCTATGTACAAGGGACACACCATCGGTCTCCTCTCCAGTGACAGGACGTGGATCTGTTTGTTTACACACACAGATCCACGTCCTGCTCGATTACCGGGCAATCGCGGGTGCCCAGCGGACATCGCGGCCGCCGGGCACACGCATTGGCTCCCCAGCTACGCGGCAGGCGTGCGCGCGCACGCGCCCCCTAGTGGCCAAAATGTAGACGCCGTCATATGACGGCGTCCCGCCACAAGAGCCGCACCGTCCCGCCGTCATTGGACAGTGGGCGGTCGGCTAGTGGTTAAACATTTGTACCAGTTTTACACTATGGGAAACTCCCTTCTCTTTGTTTCTGAGTGACACTTGACATACCACGTGAGTCCGTGGATTACCCCATTACCGGTTCACTGGCTGCAGGTTGTTCCCCTATCTGAGACTCCGGATTCCCCTGGATAAAGGCCCTGGCTGGGTATATAGCCGCAAGCACTCATTGCTTGCCTTTTGGTAAGCGCACAATTTTTATGGTGATTCGGCACTCGGTGGTGGAAGATTTCACTCATATTAGACATCCCAGTCACCCACTTCATTTGGCGGGATTATTTGTGGACTTTACCTATTAGGCCACCTGTTTTGGCTCATATGATTTAAGCTGCACATTCACCTATTATGTTTTGACACTATATGGTTATTATCATCAGTTTTTTTTTTTTTTCAGTAATTTCAATTTCAATTTCACTTTGCTGGTTATATTCTCTTTATTGGTATATTCATGTACATTCTCACACTGGTTGAACACCAATTGTTTCATTACTAGCGCAACTAATTTCCCTTTTATTTTTACTATATGTGTGTATCTCATATATTACCGTATTTATCGGCGTACAACACGCACTTTTTTCCCCTTCAAAAATCGTGGTTGTGGGTTATACGCCGATCCCCGCTGATTTTGAGGAGACCGAGCGGAGCCAATATACCGAAAGCCGCGTGTATTTTCGGCTAGTCTCGGCTCCTCTCGCAGTCCCGCCCACCTCCACTGATTGCGAGAGGAGCCAAGCGCCGACAACATAAAGAAATCCGAGTTTGGCTATTTTCGGGCTCCTCTCGCAGTCCCGCCCCTGACTACGAGCAGAGCTGAGACTAGCCGAACTCGTATTTCTGTATGTTGTCGGCGCTCGGCTCCTCTCGCAATCAGTGGAGGTGGGCGGGACTGCGAGAGGAGCCGGCCCAAGACTAGCCGAAAATACACGCGGCTTTCGGTATGTTGTCACGCGGCGCTCGTCCTCTCCTCTCGGCGCCAATTTTAAATCAAGGCTGCACTGGGCAAGGCTGCAAAGGTACTGGGCAAGGCTGCACTAGGCAAGGCTGCAAAGGCACTGGGCAAGGCTGCACTGGGCAAGGCTGCAAAGGCACTGGGCAAGGCTGCACTGGGCAAGGCTGCAAAGGCACTGGGCAAGGCTGCACTGGGCAAGGCTGCAAAGGCACTGGGCAAGGCTGCACTGGGCAAGGCTGCACTGGGCAAGGCTGCAAAGGCACTGGGCAAGGCTGCACTGGGCAAGGCTGCAAAGGCACTGGGCAAGGCTGCACTGGGCAAGGCTGCAAAGGCACTGGGCAAGGCTGCACTGGGCAAGGCTGAAATGATGGACAAGGCTGCAGATGGACACTGGACAAGGCTGCAATGATGGGCATTTAAATGTAAGTTTTTTTCCTTAAACTTCCCTCCTAAAAGTTTTTTTCCTTAATATTCCCTCTTGGGGTGCGTGTTATACGCCGGCACGTGTTATACGCCGATAAATACGGTAGTTGCTGCTTTATAGTTTAGTATAATTTAATTATTTTTCGGAAACAAAGCACTTTTACTTTTGTGACATGTTAGTTGAATACTTTAATAAAGAGACTGCTTTTATTTGAACATGAAAAAAAACAATAAAAACACTGGAGTTCTCACGTAAAACCCTCCTCTATTGATAGCTAGCCACAATAAACGACTATCCCAAATACAAATGTTTTATCATCAACTGAGCAACAGGCCCAATAAAGTGTTAGCTGCACAACTTAATCATCGATGGTGCAGTGGTCCAGGGATTTGAAAGCTACGGTCATCTTCTAGGATGGATCAGAGTCATTCTAATTGGTCACATGCTGATCAGTCCTGGCATCCCCAAGGAAAGAAGGGGAAGAATACCACGGCTTTCAAATCCCCGGACCACTTCACCGGCTGAACTGGCAGAGAAGGGAGCGGGGGCATGGCTTACTGGTGTTGTGTGTGTCTATGGATGAACACAGCCCGGCTTGAGAGAGCCTGGGCATGGGTGCCTCGTTAACACCCAGATTGCTAAAGGAAGGAAGAGAGGACAGAGCTTGCAGGGGGACTGGCAGATAATGAGGGAAGTAACCTTTCTGAGCAAAGGCCGTCCTCATGTTTTCAGGCTCTTCCATCGGATACGTGACATATTCTCACAGCGTATCAGGAGACCGGCGTCGGACGGACGGCCCGCTCTCTAGTGCGCATGCGCGGGGGCTCGGCGCTCCGGCGCATGCGCACTCGCAGCTCGGCGGTCCGGCGCATGCGCACTAGCGCTCACCTGGCGGCGGTGACGCGCAATTAGCGTCACTCGGGCGCCTATTTAAAGCTGTCTGACGCACAGGCACCTTGCTGGTCTGTCTCTCCAGCTTAGTGCGTGTGTGTCCTGTGTTACCAGATATCTCTGATCTTGTTCCTGCTGTTGCCGACCCGGATTGCCTGACGTTCCTGATATCTCCTGTGTTTGACCCCCTGGCTTGCCCTACGGACTTCCTGATGCCTCCTGTGTTTGACCCCCTGGCTTGCCCTACGGACTTCCTGATACCTCCTGTGTTTGACCCCCTGGCTTGCCTTACGGACTTCCTGATATCTCCTGTGCTTGACCCTCTGGCCTGCTCCATGGACCGTTACTGCTGTCTCCTGTGTTTGACCCTCTGGCCTGCCCTACGGACTTTGCTGACACCTCCTGTAAAGGATCCTCTGGTTGCCTGCTGAACTTTCTCGTGGTTGACCCCCTGGCTAGTCCACGTAACCTCTGCCGGATCCCCCTGTGTTGGCACCTCAGCCGGGCGTTTGGTACCTGCCTCCCTATCCTGCCTTCTGCCGGCCTCCCGGGCCAGGTCATCATCACCTCCAGGTTCCCTGCCGGTTTCTGCTTACGTATCGGAGGTGACCTGTGCCTCCTGGTGCCGTTTGCCTCCTGTCCCATCTCCAGGAGCAGACTGCGCTGGGTCGCAAGGGTGAACCGCTCTCGGCATCTCGGCCTTGGTAAGTACAGCTCTGACACAGAGGAAGAGAGAGCCAGAGAGAGCTATGAGTAAGCACTGATTCCAGTGCAAAACGCGTCAGATTTTTGTTCTACATCACCTTTGCTGTGGTTCGTGTGATGTGATTTTTTTATTTTAAATAAAAGGAACGAGTTATTATAGATTTCAACCGGAGTGCGGCTGTCCAGAGTTTTCTTCATCTCATCTACATATTCTCACAGCAAGCGATTTTACTGATAATCAGAATATGATTTGATACTTAGGTTTAGAGACCCCATTTACCGTATATACTCGAGTATAAGCCCAGATTTTCAGCCCATTTTTTAGGTCTGAAAATGCCCCCCCCTCGGCTTATACTTGAGTCACCGCCGTCTGCCTACATGATTAGCGTGTCATGCAGACAGACGGCAGTGTTCAAAAGCCGCGCCTCCTCCGCCTCCTCGTCCGTGATAGGAGGAACACTAATTTTCCCAGCAGTGAGTCAGTGTTCAGTGTTCCGCCTATCACGGACCTCCTGTCATTCTCATCTCATGGACGAGGATGAGAGGATGTCTGTGATAGGCGGAACACTGAACACTGACTGCTGGGAGAACAGAGTGTTCCTCCTATCACGGACGAGGACCAGGAGGAGGCGCGGCTTTTGTATATTGGAATGACCGCCGTCTATTTTGCCTTACACACTGATCGGAAGGATCAGCAATGGGGGACACATGATGAAGACTGCAACGGTCGCACAGGGAGGCATACACAGGACACAGATCGGCACAGGTAGGCTGCAATGGACACAGGGGGGTATGTACAGGACACAGGGGGTATGGGACACAGGGGGTATGTACAGGACACAGGGGGTATGTACAGGACACAGGGGGGTATGTACAGGACACAGGGGGGTATGTACAGGACACAGGGGGGTATGTACAGGACACAGGGGGGTATGTACAGGACACAGGGGGGTATGTACAGGACACAGATCGGCACAGGTAGGCTGCAATGGACACAGGGGGGTATGTACAGGACACAGGGGGTATGGGACACAGGGGGTATGTACAGGACACAGGGGGGTATGTACAGGACACAGGGGGGTATGTACAGGACACAGGGGGGTATGTACAGGACACAGGGGGGTATGTACAGGACACAGGGGGGGTATGTACAGGACACAGGGGGGTATGTACAGGACACAGGGGGTATGTACAGGACACAGGGGGTATGTACATTACACAGGGGGTATGTACAGGACACAGGGGGGTATGTACAGGACACAGGGGGTATGTACAGGACACAGGGAGGTATGCAGCTGCAGATGGGCATTGTTGACCCTCTTTTCCACTTACAGTAGCTGCTGCATTTCTCATCCTCGGCTTATACACAAGTCAATACGTTTTCCCAGTTTTTTTGGGGCCTCGGTTTATATTCGGGTCGACCTATACTCGAGTATATACGGTACTTTGCACTTCTTCATACATCCTGAAAATGCCTCATACAGATAAATCTCTGTTTTTACCTACTATCTCTTTATTTGTGCTCTCTCCGTTCCGGTAGGGTGTGGTGCTCAGTGTGGTGTGATTCACATTGCAAGCCACCATCTGTCCTTGCATGGTCTCTGTGAGGGTCAGTTTAGACATCTTGGTGAAGGTTCCATCTTGGTTCTCAGTCAGTTCTTCTTTAACCTGGTCAGCGCTCGGGGAGATGCTCCAGTAAATGTCCAAGTCTTGAGGATAAAACCTCTCTGCTTTACAGATTAGGAGATAATGCTGAGTGTCCTCCACCAGGGTCACCACAGGACTCGCTGGAAAATACATAAACAATCTGTTAATGCAGCAGATGGGCACTCTACAAAGAAATGGTCAAAAACAGTGGTGGCCCATGCATACAGCCGGCCCCTAATCTGCATGCAGGGCGCATGGATTCCAATGGCGTTTTTATGTTTTTAGAAGCAGATGAGGCTCTAATTGGCTTCAAAAAAAGGGTGGGCTCTGGACGAGTGTAAAAAGCTCAAATCAATGGTGGAAGTCCAAAAAATGGACCTCACAAGACACTACCCTGTTTCCCCGAAAATAAGACCTAGCGTGATTGTCGGTGTTGGCTGCAATATAAGCCCTACCCCCCAAATAAGCCCTAGTAAAAGTCCTTGAAGGTCTTGTTTTCAGGGTAGGGCTTATTTTCGGGGGAAACAGGGTAGGGCTTATTTGGGGGGTAGGGCTTATATTGCAGCCATTACCGACAATCACGCTAGGTCTTATTTTAGGGGAAACAGGGTACCAACTATGGTACACAACAGGGGACCAGGAGGTTTACACTCCTGGGAGTTTTGGCTTCAGAAAAAGACTTTGCCTGGTGATTCCTGTTCAGTGGATAAGTGTTCAGCAGTGGATGGCTAGCAGGAGAGCTAAGCATATCCTTTTTTAGTTTACAGGCACATCTTTTATGGTAACTTTGGCAACAGATTTTCTTTGAAGAGGAACTGAACTGTGGAAGGTGTGCACAAAAACAGGGAAGCAGAGGGTAACGGACTAGTCACCAGTATTGCTTGAGGTCTTCCTGCAGCTCATTGTTCCTAATTACTAGACATGTGCAATTTGTTTCGGTTTTTTTCTTTTTTTTCGTTCGTTCGTTTTCGTACGAATGAACGAATCGTTCGAATCGTACGAATCCGAAAAGCAACGAAAAACCAAACAACGAAAATCCGAAAAACGAAAAAAGGAACAACGAAAATGAACGAAAAAATTCGTACATTCGTAACTTTTTTTTTTGTTGAATTGGTAATTTTCCGTGTCCCTTACAATGGTGCTGCTTAACGTGCTTCGAATGGATTGAACAAAAAAATTGGTACATTCGTAACTTTCTTTTTCGATTCGGAACTTTTTTTTTTTCGATTCGTAATGAATGGATTGAAACAAAAAATTTGTACATTCGTAACTTTTTTTTTTCGATTCGTAACTTTTTTTTTTTCGATTCGTAACTTTTTTTTTCGTTTTGTAAATTATTAAAATGTAATAATAGCATACACATTACATAAAATTATGAATTATGCTCAGATTACGAATCTAGGAATGTTACGAATGTTACGAATGTACGAATAACTACGAATGTGTCCGAATTTCGAATAAACGAATGAACGAAAAGACGAATCAACGAAAAATAACTGTTACAAATGTACGAATCGTTACGAATACGAACAACGACGACTTACGAATGTACGAATCGTTACGAATCAACAGAAACGAAAAAAACGAAACGAAAAAAAACAAAATTTTTTCGGAAACGAAAAAAACGAAACGAAAAAAAAAAAAAAAGAATTTTTTTGTTGTGCACATGTCTACTAATTACAGACTTATGCCCCGTACACACGAGCGGATTTTCCATCAGAAAAATCTTGGATGGTTTTTCTGACGGAATTCTGCTCAAGCTTGGCTTGCATACACACGGTCACACAAAAGTTTGCTGAACTTTCAACTGCCAAGAACGTGGTGACGTACAACACTAAGACGAGCCGAAAAAAGTTCAATGCTTCAGAGCATGCGTCAAATTGTTTCCGAGCAGGAATTTCCGATCTGAACTTTTTCCGACCAAAAAATTTAGTCCAATTGATCATACACACGGTCGCATTTTCCGACCAAAAGCTCTCATCGGTCTTTTGCTGGCCGAATTTCTGATCGTGTGTATGCGGCATTACTTTGAGTTTTTCTGTACCTTGTCGCTGTGTGGAGGGGACCATCCTGGTACAGGCGGGGCTTTACTTCCTTCTGTCAGAGTCTCCAGCATGGAGAACAATGAGCAGGACATTAGTCCCATCTCCAAATCTTACTGCAAATTTCCTACAACTATTAGTCAGGCAGCAGTGCTTTGGGGCCTATGTTAATGGGCTTTTGTTTATCCTGGTGGATTTTGCATTTCTTTACACAGTCTGAGGAAATGTGAAACCCACTTAAAGCAAATCAACTGCAGTTAAAATGCACCTGTCAGTGAATTCTGAATGATCTCAGAAAAGCATCAAATTGATGCACTGTAAAACAAAGAAAAGAGGGCGCACCAACCTTGGGCACTACCCAAGTGGTATCTTTAATAGTATATAAAAAAAGAGATATACTGACAAACATATTCAAGTTGAAAGCATCTCACAGTACATACCTGTAGTAGACTCACAACAACCAGATCACTGAGACTATTCCCATATCAGTAAAAGAATACTCACGAGGACAAGATACAGAGAGCGGTCACTGTTGCGACTAGTTGGCGCACACCCCCCCCCCTGAAGATGGCACAGAAGTGGTTGGCACCAAGAGGCACAAGCTACCAGAAGGACACCAGACTTTCATGACGGTGAAGGATATAGCTGTGCCGGGCAGGTAGGTAGCGACCCAGGAGTGGTCCAGGAAGTAAACAGCAACAAGTCCGTAAAGAGATGAGCAAAGTCCAAAGGAAGGCCGGGGGTCAAACACCAGAGAGAACAGGAATAAGTAAGAATCCGAAGCACTGAGACAAAGGCAATCCAAGGGCAGGCTGAGGGTCGATCACAGGAGACAAGAGGCAAAGTCCACGTACAGGCCGAGGGTCAAACACCAGAGAAAGTAGGAAGTCTGAGAAGCAAGCCATAGGTCGAGTCTAGGAGAAGGTCAGCGTGGTCTTGAAACGATCCGGGTTACAACAGGTAGGCAATTCACAGGCATAGGAAGCAAATATCTCAGGAGAGCTGAAGACGAACCAGCAATTTGTCTGAGTGCTAGAGCTCCTTTTATAGGCCGGGCAAAGAGTCACGTTATGTGTGCGCTTATGCACACGCGCGCCGCTCAGCGGAGCCGCGAATGTGCGCGCGCCGTAGCGCAGTTCTATTGCGCAAATGTGTGCGCCATAGCGCCGTCCCTGTGCGCATGCGCAACTGGCGAAGCTGGTTCAGCCTATTTCCCTGATATCCCAACAGGTCAGAAGACCTTCCAGAAGGCTGACACGATCACCCCTTGAAATGCGTCAGCCTTCTGGAAGGTCCTCGATCTGTTGGGAATAGTCTCAGTGACCTGGTTGTTGTGAGTCTACTATGGACTGTGAGATGCTTTCAACTTGAATATGTTTGTGAATATATCTCCTTTTTATATACTATTAAAGATACCACTTGGGTAACGCGCAAGGTTGGTGCGCCCTCTTTTCTTTGTTTTACAGTGGTTTCGTGTGGGTTCCTCCCCCCGCCCCTTAGAGGGCAGCAAAACCTGTGCATTTTTGTGACTTGCCAAGAACCTGCTACATATCCATTTCCATTACACCACCCTCGAGCGCAGGAGAATACTATTGTACTGCATCAAGTTGATGCCAGTGAGTGACACAAGCTCAAAGCCCCTCCACACAGGCCCTTAGATCTCACACTGCAGACATACAACTATACAGAACATGCGTGCCGAGGCACACTCACATACCAGGAAAAGCTCAGCTATTTCTCAGAAGGAATTCAAAACAAAAGGTTGATATTCAAGGTACTGCTTAAGCTCAGTTAGCAAATTTTCACTTTTTGAGTTCAGTGCGACTTAAATGGGCCCCTTAGTGATCAATGCTCTGTGCAGTGGCGTAACTAGAATCTTCAGGTCCCCGGTGAAACCATGAAGGGCTCCCCTGGCCGGGGCCCTTCACACTAAGCAGAATGCCAGAGCCGGTTGCAAGTGCAACCTTTGTGACCCTGGTAGTTACGCCACTGGTGTTTTTTTTTTTGGGGGGGGGGGGGGGGGGGTATTGTGTTTTTAATACTTTTTCATAATTTTTTTTACAATATTATTTTTTTATAATTTAAAAAAAAAATGTAGGGCCTTGCGTGAGATATCAGAGGTCCAAACAGACCTCTGCTGTTCCACCCTTGAGACAGAGAAAGGAGGGGAAAGACACAGCCCTCAATCTCCAGCTCTGCAGCCTCAGCCGCACAGAATGAATGAACAGCTCTGTACAGAGCTTCCTGCTCATTCACAAACTGGAATATAGTAAACACAGTTTACTATGTATCAGTTATGAATGGACAGAGTCAGTGACCGATACGGCTCACTGACTCTCTTCAATCAGACAAGGAAGGGGCCACTGAACGCCTGCGAGAGGGAGAGGAGGAGAGGTGGGCATATTCTGCAGGAGGTAAATGAAGAGATATCGGTTCTACTAAATGCAGCCGCCCCCACCGCTCCTCCTATCAAGGTGTACAGGGGTACCACACATGCCCCCTGGAGCTTAGGGCCAGGTCACAAATGCATCCCCTGTGACCAGTGTAGGCACGCCACTGGCTCTGTGTGTTTTTTAATGACCACAAATAAACTCTTCTATAGGGACTCACCTGTTCCATTGGACACCCATCATTTCCAACTCATTGTTTAACACAAACCATGAGTTGGGTATTGTATGGTGGTTTATACCTCACCTGTGACTGACATATATGTCTCATTCCCACTATATGGATGAAGGTCCTTGTCCCGTACTGAGCAAATGTAAAGTCCGGTGTCCTTAGGGGTGACAGAGGAGATGATGAGAGAGTTCGGGGTGATGGTCACCCGGGAGGAATTCTCCAGAGGACTCCAGAGTCCATTTATATACCTATGCCAGTATTGGTGCTCAATCTCTCCAGCCGTGACATTCCTGACATCACAGGACATCCGCGCATTGTCACCGGCAGACAAGTTAATGAATGGAGGACCCTGGATTACCGTCATTGTGCCAACACCAACAGAAAACACTGAATAACAGAGAAAAACAAAAAAACACAATAAGGACTCAAACATGAAACGTCTGACAGAAGTCTGTGTTTCTTTCTACCAACCAATTATTGTCTTCCGTAAAAATGTCCCAGTCTTCCCAGCAATATGGCCAATTTACAGGCCTAATCTTTTTTTTGTTTTCCTTTTAAGATTTGTCCTACGTAGGAGTGACTCCTTAACACTTCAATACTAAGGGCGTCATATGACGCCCCCTTGACATTGAGTGGGAATATCTGAATGATGGGTTCAGCTACAGGCATCATTCAGATACCATTCTTTCCAGCCGGCGATTCTGTGCACGATAATAATGATCATAGCGATCACAGTTCCCCTGCTTGATCGTTCTTATACGTCCCCCCCTCCCGCCACCATCCGGTGCTTCTCCGGGCTCTCCTGTACCATCAGGGGCCCGGAGAAAGAATCACCCGCCGCTGGATGACGAGCATAGAGATTTCCAGTGACCAGATGGTCACCAGTCATCTCTTTGACTGTCAGAGGCCTGGGCGCAATGTTATGACGTCACACCCGGGTTCTCGGAAATAAACAAAGCCGCGATCGCGGGTGTCAGCATGAGATCAGTGAATTTGTTTTTCCCAATCTCATGTTTTCCAGCCTGGAGGAGAGATGTGGGGTCTTATTGACCCCTCGTCTCTCCATAAGGAGGACCTGTCACACACTATTCCTATCACAAAGGATGTTTACATTCCTTGTAATAGGAATAAAAATGTAAAAAAAAATTAGGAAAAAATAAATAAAAACACATTTAAAATGCTGCTGTCCCCGGTAGCTTGTGTTCAGAAGGAGCATCAGGTAGGAACTTCTGCTGGAGGTGCCTGACAAGCTGGAATTGGGTTTTGAGCCTCACAGGGAGTGTGGTGTCCCATGCAGGGATTCTGTGCTGCAAAATCCAAGGGTCTACAGGCTCCCCATAATATATCTTAGGGGAAGAAGGGTAAACACATTGAACTACAAATCGATTAAAAGACAACCCTATTTTCAGTATACAGTGTAGGAAATACAGCAAATTTAAAGTGACGCCACCGGGTCCCAATATGCATGTCTGTGGTTCCTCGCTTTATCCATACTAATCAGATTTTCCTTGGTTGCTTTCTCTTTGGGCTCTTCATACTCTATCCCTTGGCACCTACTGTTTCTGGCCATCTTTGCTATGCTCTCTGGCCACAAACAAAAAAAATGTAATTATTGTTTCACAGTCTGTGCCTTTAAAGTCCCACCATGAGGGGAAAACTATATTGCCCCTAAAAAAAGAGGAGACGCAGGGGGAAGCCACCAAGGAGGAGGAGATGCAGGGAGAAGCTGCCAAGGAGGAGACTCAGGGGAAGCCACCAAGAAGGAGGAGACTCAGGGGGAAGCCGCCAAGGAGGAGGAGACGCAGGGGGAAGCCGCCAAGGAGGAGGAGACGCAGGGGGAAGCCGCCAAGGAGGAGGAGACGCAGGGAGAAGCTGCCTAGGAGGAGGAGATGCAGGGGAAGCCGCCAAGGAGTAGGAGACGCAGGGGGAAGCCTCCAAGGAGGAGACGCAGGGGGAAGCTGCCAAGGAGGAGGAGACGCAGGGGGAAGGCACCAAGGAGGAGGAGACTCAGGGGGAAGCCGCCAAGGAGGAGGAGACGCAGGGGAAGCCGCCAAGGAGGAGGAGACGCAGGGAGAAGCTGCCTAGGAGGAGGACACGCAGGGGAAGCCGCCAAGGAGTAGGAGACGCAGGGGGAAGCCTCCAAGGAGGAGACGCAGGGGAAGCCACCAAGAAGGAGGAGACTCAGGGGGAAGCCGCCAAGGAGGAGGAGACGCAGGGGGAAGCCGCCAAGGAGGAGGAGACGCAGGGGGAAGCCGCCAAGGAGGAGGAGACGCAGGGAGAAGCTGCCTAGGAGGAGGAGATGCAGGGGAAGCCGCCAAGGAGTAGGAGACGCAGGGGGAAGCCTCCAAGGAGGAGACGCAGGGGGAAGCTGCCAAGGAGGAGGAGACGCAGGGGGAAGGCACCAAGGAGGAGGAGACTCAGGGGGAAGCCGCCAAGGAGGAGGAGACGCAGGGGGAAGCCTCCAAGGAGGAGACGCAGGGGGAAGCTGCCAAGGAGGAGGAGACGCAGGGGGAAGGCACCAAGGAGGAGGAGACGCAGGGGAAACCCCCAAGGAGGAGGAGACGCAGGGAGAAGCTGCCTAGGAGGAGGACACGCAGGGGAAGCCGCCAAGGAGTAGGAGACGCAGGGGGAAGCCTCCAAGGAGGAGACGCAGGGGGAAGCTGCCAAGGAGGAGGAGACGCAGGGGGAAGGCACCAAGGAGGAGGAGACGCAGGGGAAACCCCCAAGGAGGAGGAGATGCAGGGGAAGCCACCAAGGAGATGCAGGCGGAAGCCTCCAAGGAGAAGGAGACACAGGGGAAGTGACCAGGGAGGAGGAGATGCAGGGGGAAGCCTCCAGGGAGGAGGAGATGCAGGGGAAGCCACCAAGGAGGAGGAGATGCAGGGAAAGCCACCAAGGGGATGCAGGGGGAAGCCTCCAAGGAGAAGGAGACACAGGGGAAGTCGCCAAGGAGGAGGAGACGCAGGGGGAAGCCTCCAGGGAGGAGGAGATGCAGGGGGAAGCCTCCAGGGAGGAGGAGATGCAGGGGGAAGCTGCCAAGGATGAGTCCATGTGGGGGGAAGCCTCCAAGTAGAAGGAGATGCAGGGGGAAGCCTCCAAGTAGGAGGAGATGCAGGGGGAAGCCTCCAAGAAGGAGACGCAGGGGAAGCCACCAAGGAGGAGGAGATGCAGGGGGAAGCCTCCAAGTAGGAGAAGATGCAGGGGGAAGCCTCCAAGGAGGAGGAGATGCAGGGGGAAGCCTCCAAGGAGGAGGAGATGCAGGGGAAGCCTCCAAGGGGAGAAGGAGATGCAGGGGGAAGCCTCCAAGGAGAAGGAGACACAGGGGAAGTCGCCAAAGAGGAGGAGACGCAGGGGGAAGCCTCCAGGGAGGAGGAGATGCAGGGGGAAGCTGCCAAGGAGGAAGAGGGGCAGGGGAAGCCACCGAAGCTGTCCGTGACCTAGATGGGGTAGGTGTGGGGCTGGTGGGCAAGGGACAGGGAGGGGGGTGGTGGGTTTGACTGGCTGACCGACTGGCTTGCCAAACCCCCCCCCCCCCCCCAAAAAAAATGGAGCAGTAGCCAATTTATTCGAATGGGCTTGCCCTAATGCAATGTGCCTCACATGCAAAAAAGTATGTTCTCCAAATGTGGTTTGGTAAAAGCTAAAGAAATACCTGTTGATCCTGACAAAAATAATTTGGTGATTTGGTAATTTCCAGTGCTTTCCTACTGTCTTCACTATAACTGCAGAACCCATCTAGGTTATAAAGAATAGAAGAGGGGTGGGGGGGGGGGGGTTCTTTAGTTCTATATTGTTTCCGTTGCCCTGATAAAGAAAGGGGAGTGAGCATTGTCACCCCAGAACAGGAGGTTTGTTAATGTCTGAATCATGGGATAAAAATCAAGGGGAAAAAAAGCCTAAAAACATGTAATCTGCAATATGTTCCATTTTTGGTTTTGGGTTTGATACACTGAGAGGTTGTGAAAAGAAACCTTTACTAATAAGTTATCGGCATGTTTTTAAAGACATCTTTGCATGAAATAGAAAAAGATAATAACATAAATTATAATAATAATAATAATAATAATAATAATAATAATAAATACTTCCCCCCCCCCCATAGCCTGGACTGTGCTGTCTGGACCTACCTGAGATCACCCCCAGGAGGAGGATTTTGGGCTCCATGCCGTCTTCAGGTAGGTGAACAATTTTCTGATACAATGTGACTGATAACTCAAACCAAATTAAACTTTACATTACAAGACAGGAAGCTGAACCTACTTCACAGCCACAAAACCACTGACCGGATATAACATTTACCTTGCTGGGTCTTTTATTCAGTTCTCTAATGCAGTTCAATCTTTTACTCAAGTTCCCTGTCCCAGACACATGGTACTATTATTATAATATACCTGTATATATACTGTATATACACTGCTCAAAAAAAATCCAAGGAACACTTTTTAACCACCTCAATACCGGGCACTTTCCCCCATCCCTGCCCAGGACAATGTTCAGCTCTCAGCGCTGTCACACTTTGAATGACAATTACGCGGTCATACTACACTGTACACATAGGACATTTTTATAATTTTCTTCCCACAAATAGAGATTTCTTTTGGTGGTATTTAATTACCTCTGGGGTGGCACTGACAGGCGGCACTGATGGGCACTAATAGGTGGAACTGATGATGAGGTACAGACAGGTGTTACTGATGGGCACTGATTGGCACTGTAGTGGGCACTGACAGGCATTCCTGATGGGCACTGACTGGCAACTGATGGGCACTGATTGGCTGGTTCACGCTGTGATCAGCTGTGATTTGTCACAGCTGATCACGTGGTTAGGAGCCTCCGTCAAAGGCTCCTTACCAGGATCGGAGGTGCGGGGTGTCAGAGTGACACACACAGCACCACTGATCGCCGCGCTGTGCGCTGGCATGTTATCCTGCTGATCGTCATATGCCGTCCAGTCAAGATAACTGATCCCCTGCCCGGGCAGGAAGTGTGTATGGGGGCTAACACATTACCCAGTCCATACCAGTATAGATATCCAGCATGAGATTTTTATCCATTAAGATGTGTTTTCAAAGTGTTCCTTTCATTTTTTGAGCAGTGTATATATATATAATATATATATAAATATTATATATATATATATTTTTAATATATATATATAATATATATATATATATATATATATATATATATATATATATATATATAATATAAATATATATATATAATATTATATATATTTTAATATATATATATATATTTTTTCATATATATATAAATATATAAATACATCATACACACACACACATAACAATACAAACAGCATCACTAAAATATGGCCAACAGAGGGAGTAATAGTACTGGAACAATATATATGAATGTGGATACATTGTATGAATGAAACTTTCCCACAAGGGGAAATATGTAGTGTAAAAGAGATGGCCAGACAATATGTGACATGGGAGAAGGATACAATGAAAAGGGGGGTGCAAATAACAAACAAGGGGATAAAATAAATGATATAGCGTATATTAAGGCCAATTGGAACAAAAAATACACCAAATACAAGCTAAAATTTGGATGAAGATAAAAAAAAAAAATTGCAATAAAATAGCTATTCAAAACAGGTATACATAATAAATTAAGAATTCAGGATAATCAAGTGGAGATCAGGGAACCAGGGGACTAGAAAAGACTAGGAAAGATATTCATGTAGTGTGTTGCCTCATCCAAAAGAACCTGTCACCAAAAAAAAAATCATCACATTGGGATTTTTTTGTCTGTGATGAAAAAAAAATGTTAAATCGTTGTGTCAGCTTAAAAAAAAAAAAATTTAAAAGTCAGCAGCTAAAAAAAAAAAAAAAGTCGCTGCTGACTTTTAATAAGTACACTTACCCTCCCAGGGCGCCCGCGATGCCATTGGTGGAGGCCGAGATGTCCCTCGGCGTTCCGGATCCAGCGCCGCCATCCTCAGTAAGGGAAACGGCTTTGCGTGGCCTACTGCGCATGCGCGAGTCGGCGCGCGGCCTACTGCGCATGCGCGAGTGGGATTTGTGAATGGGGAACGCGATGTGTTGTGGGACACCGTTCCCATAACACACCGCGCCCCATTCACTAGAAGACGGAAGGAGAGAAGATCACCGCGGCGCTGGAGGAGGCAGATTAGGACAATCTGCCTAGCAACAGCCATTTCTGGTAAGTAAAAAAAAAAAGTTTTTTTTTTTTTTTTCATTTGAAATTGTTACTAACATTTTTAAAAGTTTTTGTTTTCAGGGTGTCCCACCACTTTAAGCAAAAAAAAAAAAAAAACAAAAAACATTTGTATAAATTATAAAAAATGTAAGTTACACCCAAGCACATAAACACTGCCCCCCCCCCCTCTAAAAAAAAAATTTTTGAAGCCCCCACCTCCACATATACGCACGTATAGAAATAAACGCACACCTCAGGGGCACAAATGTATGAAAATGTACTTTGCAATTCACATGTTACATATCGCTGTGTACGCCAGAGTGAGAGCGATAATTCCGCCACCTCCTCTGTAACACTAAACCGATGACCTATACGGGGCTTTTTATTATTTGCCCATGGAAAATATGGGGTACTAAAGTTTGTTGCCATTTCACAGGTGCACAAACAACATTAACCACTTCAGCCCCGGGAAGGATTTACCCCCTTCCTGACCAGAGCGTGTTTTGCGATTCTGCACTGCGTCGCTTTAACTGACAATTGCGCGGTCGTGTGACGTGGCTCCCAAACAAAATTGTTGTCCTTTTTTCCCACACATAGGTGGTATTTTATCACCTCTGCGGTTTTTATTTTTTGCGCTATAAACAAAAAAAGAGGGACAATTTTGAAAAAAAAAAAAAAAAAACGCATTATTTTTTACTTTTTGCTGTAATAAATATCCCCCAAAAATATATAAAAAACAATTTTTTTCCTCAGTTTAGGCCGATACGTATTCTTCTACATATTTTTGGTAAAAAAAAAACGCAATAAGCGTTTATTAATTGGTTTGCGCAAAAGTTATAGCGTCTATAAAATAGGGGATAGTTTTATGGCATTTTTATTAATAATTTTTTTTTATTAGTAATGGCGGAGATCTGCGATTTTTATCATGAATGCGACATTACGGCAGACACATCGGACAATTTTGACACATTTTTGGGATCATTGGCATTAATACAGTGATCGATGCTATAAAATTGCATTGATTACTGTAAAAATGTCACTGGCAGTGAAGAGGTTAACCACTAGGGGGCGGGGAGGGGTTAAGTGTGTCCTAGGGGCGTGTTTCTAACTGTCTGGGGGTGTGGCTGCGCGTGACACCACACTGATCGCTGCTCCCGATGACAGGAAGCAGACGATCGGTGTGCTGTCATTAGGCAGAATGGGGAGATGCTGCTTATATCGGCATCTCCCCGTTCTTCAGCTCCGTGACACGATCGCAGGTATCCCCGTGATCGCGGCAGGCACGCGCGCACGCCGCCCGGCAAGAAATTCAAAGTAACGTATGGGTCCTTTACTTTGCTCAGCCGCGCCATTCTGCCGACGTATATGTGCCGACAGCGGTCGGCAAGTGGTTAAGGTTTGATATGTTGGCTATTTGCTCATCCTTTATATTTTACCAAACAATTGGGTCATTTATTGAGTTTTATGTGTGCTAAAAATAACTTTATTACTTAAAACTGAAATGTTTTCTATTCCGAGACCTCTGAGGAGATATTGTGTAACATAAAAATTTAGAACCACCTCTGTTTCATTCTTTAGGGGGTCTGCATTCAGAAAGTTGATCATGTTTTGGGGTTTTAGGCAATCTTCAGGCTTAAAATTATTTGTTTGAACACACAAATGGCTCTGGAAGCAAAAGGGTCAAACCTCTGGGAGATAATGTATCAAGTGTATAGATCCAGGAAGTCTACAATTTGCAGAGCCTATAGAAATACTCTGTAGGAGAGACTCCAGTGGCGGCTGGTGCTCAAAATTTTTTGGGGGGCGCAAACAAACAGCCTCACTGTGCCATCAAACGCTGCCACTGTGCCATTAAAACGCTGCCACTGTGCCCATTAAATGCTGCCCACTGTGCCCATTAAATGCTGCCACTGTGCCCATCAAAACGCTGCCACTGTGCCCCAAGTGCTGCCACTGTGCCTATCAAACGCTGCCACGGTGCCCCAAGTGCTGCCACTGTGCCCCAAGTGCTGCCACTGTGCCCCAAGTGCTGCCATTGTGCCCCAAGTTCTGCCATTGTGCCCCAAGTGCTGCCATTGTGCCCCAAGTTCTGCCATTGTGCCCCAAGTTCTGCCATTGTGCCCCAAGTGCTGCTACTGTGCTCCAAACGCTGCCACTGTGCCCCTTAAGTGCTGCCACTGTACCCCTTAAGTGCTGCCACTGTGCCCCTTAAGTGCTGCCACTGTGCCCCTCAAGTGCTGCCACTGTGCCCCCTGCCTGCCCTCTGCACTTACCTTGTCCCGGTGTGCAGCTGGTGACGGCGTCAGGCGACAAGCGGTGTCTCCGTCGGATGTCTTCTCCCGCGCTCCTGTCTTCTGCTATGATTGGACGCCTAGCGTCCAATCACAGCGCCTGTGACTTCAGCCAATCAGGTGACAGGTAACAGACCTGGCAACCTGATTGGCTGAGAGGCGGTCTGTGTTAGGGAAGCGATGTATTCGCTTCTCTAACACAATACTGTGTAATCAGTGAACGCAAAGCAGTGCGCCCGCTGTTTACACTTAGGGAAGCCTATTAGAGCACACCGCTCTAATCAGGTCCCCTATTAGAGCTTACAGCTCTAATAGGGCGCTTCCAGCAACACCCCCCCACTGTAATTCAGATGCCCGGCGCCCGATCAGGGGCCGGACACCTGAATAGGGGGCGGCAGCGGTGACAATAGATTCATGCATTGCATGAATCTATCTATTGGTGATAGAGCGGTGCAGGAGAGGGGGGGGGGGGGGGCGGCGCTCCTGCGCCCTCTATGCACGCACCGCCACTGAGAGACTCCCTGGTATGACCTGTAAAATCCTCACCCAAGACCCACTGCAAAACCTCCGCGCGTTTCCAGATAATGTCCAGGAACACTATGAACCTCCCTTCCCTGTTTTATCCCGGGTTCTCCAAAACAACTTTGAAGAGCTCTAATGCCGCGTACACACGGTCGGAATTTCGGCCAACAAAAGACCGATGAGAGCTTTTCTTCTGGAAATTTGTCCGTGTGTATGCTCCATCTGACTTTTGCTGGCGGAATTTCAGATGGAAAAAGGTTTCTCTCGGAAATTTTCGATCGTCTGTGGCAATTCCGAAATGCAAAATTCCTGCACATGCTCGGAAACAATTTGCCGCATGCTCGGAAGCATTCAATTTTATTTTCGCGGCTCGTCGTAGTGTTGTACGTCACCGCGTTCTTGACGGTCGGAATTTGGTGCGACCGCGTGTAGGCAACACAAGCTTGAGCGGAATTCCGTCGGGAAAAACATCCAAGGCTTTTCCGATGAGAATTCCGATCGTGTGTACGTGGCATTATGGATCACCCTGCATAAACCACAGGGAGAAGTGAGACAATAGACTGCAAACTCTGCTAAGCTGTTGTAGAAGGACGCTCTCTGGTAGGTAGTGTATGTGTATATATATATATAGTATACTGTATGTCTATACATTGTTTATAAACATTGATCAGACGGGAGATAGAGCGATACAAAGTAACATTGTTTATAAAACATTGATCAGACGGGAGATAGAGAGATACAAAGTAACATTGTTTATAAACATTGATCAGACGGGAGATAGAGATATACAAAGTAACATTGTTTATAAACATTGATCAGACGAGAGATAGAAAGATACAAAGTAACATTGTTTATAAACATTGATCAGACGAGAGATAGAGAGATACAAAGTAACATTGTTTAAAAACATTGATCAGACGAGAGATAGAGAGATACAAAGTAACATTGTTTATAAACATTGATCAGACGGGAGATAGAGAGATACAAAGTAACATTGTTTATAAACATTGATCAGACAAGAGATAGAGAGATACAAAGTAACATTGTTTAAAAACATTGATCAGACGAGAGATAGAGAGCTACAAAGTAACATTGTTTATAAACATTGATCAGACGGGAGATAGAGAGATACAAAGTAACATTGTTTATAAACATTGATCAGACGGGAGATAGAGAGATACAAAGTAACATTGTTTATAAACATTGATCAGACAGGAGATAGAGAGATACAAAGTACATAGGTGTGCGCAGGGAGTGTGCCAGGGGTGCCTGGGCACACCCTAATCACTCTGTGCGGTGCCAATTCCCCTCACTGCTGGGGCTTCCCCCTGCTGCAGGGGATGTTTCAGGATGGAGAGTAATGGATGGGGCTAATCAATATATAATTTACCAGCCCCTTCTTTTTCTTACACTTACAAATTGTGTTTATTATGCTTCAGTTTGTGAATGAACAGAAGGCCGCTCAGCACAGAGCACTTCCCATTCATTCACTGTCCAGTGCAGCTGAGGCTGCAGAGAAAGGCGTGTGTGTTTGAGCATTGGGGGGCACACCCTAATGCAATAGGCTGTGCACACCTAGGACAAAGTAACATTGTTTATAAACATTGATCAGACGAGAGATAGAGAGATACAAAGTAACATCATTGTTGGCAGTGGGAGGAATGGTGCCCATCATTGGTGTCAGTGGAAGGAATAGTGCCCCATCATTGGTGTCAGTGGGAGGAATAGTGCCCCATCATTGGTGTCAGTGGAAGAATAGTGCCCCATCATTGGTGTCAGTGGGAGGAATAGTGCCCCATCATTGGTATCAGTGGGAGGAATAGTGCCCCATCATTGGTGTCAGTGGAAGGAATAGTGCCCCATCATTGGTGTCAGTGGGAGGAATAATGCCCCATCATTGGTGTCAGTGGGAGGAATAGTGCCCCATCATTGGTGTCAGTGGGAGGAATAGTGTCCCTATCATTGGTGTCAGTGGGAGGAATAGTGTCCCATCATTGGTGTCAGTGGAGGAATGGTGCCCCATCATTGGTGTCAGTGGAAGGAATAGTGTCCCATCATTGGTGTCAGTGGGAGGAATAGTGTCCTATCATTGGTGTCAGTGGGAGGAATAGTGTCCCATCATTGGTGTCAGTGGGAGGAATGTGCCCCATCATTGGTGTCAGTGGGAGGAAGTGCCCCATCATTGGTGTAAGTGGGAGGAATAGTGTCCCCATCATTGGTGTCAGTGGGAGGAATGGTGCCCCATGATTGGTGTCAGTGGGAGGAAGTGCCCCATCATTGGTGTAAGTGGGAGGAATAGTGTCCCCATCATTGGTGTCAGTGGGAGGAATGGTGCCCCATGATTGGTGTCGGTCTCATCAAATAATAACAAAATAATGAAGGAAAAGTCCAGCAACAAAAGGGTCTACACAAGCTCCGCACATCTTCCTTTGATGGAACCATCAGATATTTACAGGTGTTAGAAATCCATCACTGTTCACCGTCTGAATCTCCGCCATGAAGATCTCGGCGTGGAGTGGGAGGAGAAGACACTGAGGAAGGAGATGATTCTCATGGGAACGCGGTGTGAATGGCCCCGGAGGAGCTCAATAACATTATTATAAGCGCCCAATGAATATCGGGAATATAAGGACACGGCACCAGTGAGACACAAGATCCAGCGTGGCGATGATCGAGGAGACGATTAAAGACGTTTAGCCTGTGAGGTGATAATAAAGTGATTTGTGCCGTGGGGGAGATTTAGTTACAAATCAATGAGGGGAAAAAAAAAGGTGCAACTGGAGGACAACGAGGCCCAGAAGACACCGGCTGAAATCCTTGTACCAGAGTCGTGCCGGCAGCCGTCATCACCGCATCGTTTTTCCAGCCGGAAAAGTGATCCAGGTGGACATAAAGCTCCCGGATCACTTTTATAAAGCTTTAAAAATACTCCGGAAGGCAAGTAGTTAAATAAAACAAATTTTTCTAAAATAATATATATACACAAACTGATAAAACCAGGAATCATGTGACACTATTACCAAAAGTATTGGGACGGCTGCCTTTACACACACATGAACTTTTGAACATAATGTGCTAGTATGCACCCAATACTAGCATATTAAGTGAAACTTGCCTTAAAACAAAGTTCTTTCCTGCACCAAGATGTCGGCACTGCAGGGGCTCCCATCTTCACCCGTCTTGCTTCCGGGTTTTTGCGGACTGCGCCTCTGTGACTGGCCGGAGCCGCGATGACATCACTCCCGTGCATGCGGGCGGGAACCGCTGATTACGGCACAGGGCTCCGAAGGAATGGCCACCGGGGGCACCGGCTTCATCTAATGTAAATATCTCTTAAATGGTGCCTGTTTAGGAGGTATTTACACCACCTATAGGTGAAGGTTACTTTACTTTCACTTTAATGACCTCCCAGTCTCAGTCCGGAGGGTTCAATATTGAGTTGGCCCTTTGCAGCTATAACAGCTTCACCTCTTCTGGGAAGGCCGTCCACAAGGTTTAGGAGGGTGTCTATGGGAATGTTTGACCATTCTTACAGAAGCACATTTGTGAGGTCAGGGCACTGATGTTGGACGAGAAGGCCTGGCTCGCAGTCTTGCTCTAATTCATCCCAAAGGTGTTCTATGGGGTTGAGGTCAGGACTCTGTGCAGTCCAGTCAAGTCCCTCCACCCCAAACTCACTCATCCATGTCTTTATGGACCTTGCTTTGTGCACTGGTGGCAGTCATGTTGGAACAGGAAGGGGTCGTCCCCAAACTGTTCCCACAAAGTTGGGACCATGAAATTGTACAAAATGTCTTGGTATGATGACGCCTTAAGAGGTCCCTTCACTGGAATTAAGGGGCCAAACCCAACCCCTGAAAAACACCCCCACACCATAATCCCCCCTCCCCCCACACCATAATCCCCCCTCCCCCACACCATATCCCCCCCCTCCACCCCACACCATTATCTCCGCTCCACCCCCCACACCATAATCCCCCCACCACCATAATCCCCCCTCCCCCCACACCATAATCCCCCCTCCCCCACACCATAATCCCCCCTCCCCCCACACCATAGTCCCCGCTCCACCTCCCACAAAAAAAAAATCATAATCCCCTCTCCACATCATAATCCCCCCTCCACCCCCACATCATAATCCCCCCTCCACCCCCCACCACCATAAATCCCCCCCCCCACCCCCCACATCATAATCCCCCCTCCACCTCCCACATCATAATCCCCCCTCCACCCCCCACATCATAATCCCCCCTCCACCTCCCACATCATAATCCCCCCTCCACCCCCCACATCATAATCCCCCTCCACCTCCCACATCATAATCCCCCCTCCACCCCCCATAATCCCCCTCCACCCCCCCCATAATCCCCCCTCCACCTCCCACATCATAATCCCCCCTCCACCTCCCACATCATAATCCCCCCTCCACCCCCCATCATAATCCCCCCCACCACCCACCATAATCCCCCTCCACCCCCACATCATAATCCCCCCTCCACCCCTCCACCACATAATCCCCCCTCCACCTCCCCCTCCACCCCCACATCATAATCCCCCCTCCACCCCCCACATCATAATCCCCCCCCCCCCCCCTCCCACATACCATAATCCCCCCTCCACCCCCACCACCATAATCCCCCCTCCACCCCCCACATCATAATCCCCCTCCACCCCCCACCACCATAATCCCCCCTCCACCTCCCACATCATAATCCCCCCTCCACCCCCCCTCCCACATCATAATCCCCCTCCACCCCCCACACCATAATCCCCCCTCCACCCCCCACATCATAATCCCCCTCCACCCCCCACAACACCCCCCTCCGCCCCCACATCCCCCCCTCCACCCCCCACATCATAATCCCCCTCCACCCCCCCACATCATAATCCCCCCTCCACCCCCCCCCTCCACATCATAATCCCCCTCCACCCCCCCACACCATAATCCCCCCTCCACCCCTCCCATCACATCATAATCCCCCCTCCACCTCCCACATCATAATCCCCCCTCCACCACCCACATCATAATCCCCCCTCCACCCCCACATAATCCCCCCTCCACCCCCCCCACCATAATCCCCCCTCCACCACATCATAATCCCCCCTCCACCTCCCACATCATAATCCCCCCTCCACCTCCCACATCATAATCCCCCCTCCACCCTCCCACTCCATAATCCCCCCTCCACCTCCCACATCATAATCCCCCCTCCACCCCCCCCCACATCATAATCCCCCCTCCACCCCCCACACCATAATCCCCCCTCCACCTCCCACATCATAATCCCCCCTCCACCCCCCACATCATAATCCCCCCTCCACCCCCCCACATCATAATCCCCCCTCCACCTCCCACATCATAATCCCCCCTCCACCCCCCACATCATAATCCCCCCCTCCACCCCCCCACACCATAATCCCCCCTCCACCCCCCACACCATAATCCCCCCTCCACCCCCACATCATAATCCCCCCTCCACCACCCACACCATAATCCCCCCTCCACCTCCCACATCATAATCCCCCCTCCACCTCCCACATCATAATCCCCCCTCCACCCCCACACCATAATCCCCCCTCCACCTCCCACATCATAATCCCCCCTCCACCTCCCACATCATAATCCCCCCTCCACCTCCCACATCATAATCCCCCTCCACCCCCACATCATAATCCCCCCTCCACCTCCCACATCATAATCCCCCCCTCCACCCCCCACATCATAATCCCCCCTCCACCTCCCACATCATAATCCCCCCTCCACCCCCACATCATAATCCCCCCTCCACCTCCCACATCATAATCCCCCCTCCACCCCCCCACATCATAATCCCCCCTCCACCTCCCACATCATAATCCCCCCTCCACCCCCCACATCATAATCCCCCCTCCACCTCCCCCCCCACTCCCCCCTCCACCTCCCACATCATAATCCCCCCTCCACCTCCCACATCATAATCCCCCCTCCACCTCCCACATCATAATCCCCCCCCTCCACCCCCCCACATCATAATCCCCCCTCCCCCACATCATAATCCCCCCTCCACCTCCCACATCATAATCCCCCCTCCACCTCCCACATCATAATCCCCCCTCCCCCTCCCACAGCCCCCCACCCCCCCTCCACCCCCCACCCCATAATCCCCCCACCACCCCCCAACCCCATAATCCCCCCTCCACACCCCCCCCCCCCCACATCATAATCCCCCCTCCACCTCCCACATCATAATCCCCCCTCCACCCCCCCACATCATAATCCCCCCTCCACCCCCCACATCATAATCCCCCCTCCACCCCCCCACATCATAATCCCCCCCCCACCCCCCACATCATAATCCCCCCTCCCCCTCCCACATCATAATCCCCCCTCCACCTCCCCCACCACCATAATCCCCCCTCCACCTCCCATCCCACCCCATAATCCCCCCTCCACCTCCCACATCATAATCCCCCCTCCACCCCCCCACATCATAATCCCCCCTCCACCCCCCACATCATAATCCCCCCCCCCCCTCCCACACCATAAACCCCCTCCACCTCCCCCCCCATCCACCCCCACTCCACCCCCCACATCATAATCCCCCCTCCACCCCCCACATCATAATCCCCCTCCACCCCCCACATCATAATCCCCCCTCCCCCTCCCACATCATAATCCCCCCTCCCCCTCCACCTCCCACACCCATCCCCATCCCCCCTCCACCTCCCGCACCATAATCCCCCCTCCACCTCCCACACCATAATCCCCCCTCCACCTCCCACATCATAATCCCCCCCTCCACCCCCCACCCCCCATCATAATCCCCCCCACCACCCCCCACATCATAATCCCCCTCCACCCCCCACACCATAATCCCCCCTCCACCCCCCCACACCATTATCCCCCCTCCACCCCTCACACCATAATCTCCCCTCCACTCCCACATCATAATCCCCCCTCCACCCCCCACACCATAATCCCCCCTCCCCCTCCACACCATAATCTCCCCTCCACCCCCACATTATAATCCCCCCTCCACCCCCACCTCCCACATCATAATCCCCCCCCCACCCCCCCCCCACACCATAATCCCCCCCCTCCACCCCTCACACCATAATCTCCCCTCCCCTCCCACATCATAATCCCCCCTCCACCCCTCACACCATAAACTCCCCTCCACCCCCCACACCATAATCCCCCCTCCACCCCTCACACCATAATCCCCCCTCCCCCTCCACACCATAATCTCCCCTCCACCTCCCACATCATAATCCCCCCTCCACCCCCCACATCATAATCCCCCCCTCCCCCTCCACACCATACTCCCCCCTCCACCCCCCACATCATAATCCCCCCTCCACCAAATGATTAGGACCTGTGCACAAAGAAAGGTCCATAAAGACATGGATGAGCGAGTTAGGGGTGGAGGAACTTGACTGGCCTGCACAGAGTCCTGACCTCAACCCCATAGAACACCTTTGGGATGAATTAGAGCGGAGACTGCGAGCCAGACCTTCTCATCCAACATCAATGCCCTAACCTCTCAAATGCTCTTCTGGAAGAATGGTCAAACATTCCCATAGACACCCTCCTAAACCTTGTGGACGACCTTTTTCAAGAGTTGAAGCTGTTATATCTGCAAAGGGCCAACTCAATATTGAACCCTCCGGACTAAGACTGGGATGTCATTACAGTTCAGGTGTGTGTAAAGGCAGGTGTCCAATACTTTTGGTAATATAGTATACACTCTTTTTTTTAGACAGTTTATTTTAGCTGTTATAAAAATATTACACTTGTTCTGTGTATCTCTCCTTGTAGCGTCATGTGATTCCCATAGTGTCAGTCTGTGTAAATATTATCTTTGAACGCTGCGTTTATTATTTTTATTTTAAGTTTCGTCAGATGCATTATAGACCTCATAGTCCTCCAGGCGCTGCCCTTGTGTGCCACCATTGTAGCGAGGGCGCCACTTACTCATTTAAGAGAAGAAGAAGCGATAAAAAAAATGACTTTTAAGGCACCCAAATAAATGAATGGTAAAAAAAAAAAAAATACATTGTTGTATTTGTAAACCACTCGAAGACCCGACCTCATCGGACACTTTTTGTTTATGTTCAAAAATATGTATTTTTTTGCTAGAAGAAAGTTTAGAACCCCCAAACATTATACTGTGTGTGTGTTTATATATATAATTTTTTTTTATTTATTTATTTAATTTATTTATTTTTAGCCAAGGCCCTAGATATCATTTTTTTTTATTTATTTATTTATTTATTTTTTAATTTATTTATTTTTTAGCCGAAGAAGAATGCTTAGAACCCCCAAACATTACACTGTGTGTGTATATATATCTATATATATATATATATATATATAAATATATATCATTTTTTTTATTTATTTTTTTACCCAAGGCCCTAGATATCATTTTTTATTTATTTATTTATTTATTTATTTTTTTATTTATTTATTTTTTAGCTGAAGAAGAATGCTTAGAAGAATGCTTAGAACCCCCAAACATTACACTGTGTGTGTATATATGTATATATATATCATTTTTTTTTAATTTATTTTTTTAGCCGAGGCCCTAGATATCATTTTTTTTTTTTTTATTTATTTTTTTTATTTATTTTTTTAGCCGAGGCCCTAGATATAATTTTTTTTTATTTTATTTTCTCTTTTTATTTTAATTTTTTAATTTTTAAAAAATTTTTTCCGAGGCCCTAGAGAATAAATAATGTTTTAAGTCACACTGTGTTTCCGCAGCAATTTTTCGAATGCAATTTTTGTTGGGAGAAAATACACTTTAACCACTTCAGCCGCAGAAGGTTTAACGCCAACCCCCCCCCCCATTTTTTGCGATACGGCTCTGCGCTACACTGCGCAATTCCGCGGTACCCAAATATTATTGACGTCCTTTTTTTTCCACAAATAGAGCTTTCTTTTGGTGGCATTTGATCACCTCTGGGTTTTTATTTTTTGCGCTATAAACAAAAAAAAAAAAAGAGAGCGACAATTTTGAAAAAGAAAACTAAATTTTTTTTTTACTTTTCTGCTAAAAACATCCAATAAAATAAATTTTAAAAAATCGAATTTCTTCATCAATTTAGGCCAATATGTATTCTGCTATGTGTTTTTGTAAAAAAAAAAAAAAAAAATCCCAATAAGCGTATATAAAGTGGGTGTCCCAGTAATCTCTTTCCATGTGATGTTGGCTGCTGGGAGGGTATTTAGTTCCTCCCCTATAAGTCCCTCTCACTCCAGTGTTTTACTTGCTGCCACATACAGCTGGTGGTGGTCCTGTTGCTGCTCTTGCCCTGCGTCCTGTGCCCGGCTGTCTCTTTCTTGCTCCTCATTGCATCTGATCCCAGTTTTGCCCCCCCCCCCCCCCCGTCGGTTTCTGGCACCTCCAGCTCCCCATTTGTATATCGGTAATTGTTAGGCTGCTGTTTGTCAGTCATTAGTCAGGTATTCTGTCACTGGGGTTTCTGGTTCACTTATATCTTTATGATTGCGGTGTGCCCGTGTTTGGATGGATTTTATTTCACTGAAAATAAATTTCACTTGACCAGATCTGACAGACGCGAGTAGAGGAGAGCCAATCGGCTGCTCTCCTGATGGGGGGGTCTGTGCTGATTGTTTATCAGCACGGCTCCCCTCAGTTTCCCACCCAGGACCACCAGGATGCCGCCAGGACAACTAGGGATGGCCATCACACTGGACCACCAGGTATGCCACCCTAGGCCACCAGGGAGATGCCAATCAGTGCCCAGGCAGCTTCCAATCAGTGCCCATCCCATATGCTTGCCAGTGCCAACAGTGAAGCCTATGAGTGCCATCTATCAGTGCTGCATATCAGTGCCCATAAGTGCCGCCTATCAGTGCCACCCATAAGTACTCATCAGTGCATCCTTTCAGTGCCTATCAGTGTCGCCTATCAGTGCCACCCATGAGTGCCCATCAGTGCCGCCTATCAATGCCCATCAGTGCTGCATATCAGTGCCACCCATCAGTGTCGCCTACCAGTGCCCACCAGTGCCACCCATGAGTGCCCATCAGTGCAGCCTATCAATGCCCATCAGTGCTGCATATCAATCCACCCATCAGTGTTGCCTACCAGTGCCACCTATTTGTGCCCATCGTCAGTGCCCATCAGTGCCATCTCATTGGTGCCATATCATCTGTGCCACCTTATCAGTGCCCGTCAGTGCCACCTTATCAGTGCAGGAGAAAACGTACTTATTTACAGCGTTTTATAACAGAAACAAAAGAAAAACTTTTTTCTTTTTTTTTTAATTTCGGTCTTTTTTTATTTGTTTAGCAAAAAAAAAAAAAAAAACGCAGAGGTGATCAAATGCCACCAAAAAGAAATCTCTATTTATCGGAACAAAATGATAAAAATGTAGTTTGGGTACAGTGTAGCACGACCGCGCAATTGTCATTTAAACAGCGACGGCGCTGAAAGCTGAAAATGGGCCTGGGCAAGGGGGGTGAAAGTGCCCGGTATTGAGGTGGTTAAAGCATATACAGTTTCCTGAGTGTAGCCAATGCAGATCTGGCCACCCCCTGCTTCTGATTCCTGGCACCGGTGGGGGTAATAGTGGCATCGCCTCCAATGGGGAAGCAGTTGTGGCTTCATTACCATAAAACCCCCACTGTGCTATTCACTTCTTATTAACACCACTAGTGCAAAAAGTTATTGTTTCCTGGAGCAGCTCCACGCTGGACCTTGTAGTCCTCCTAGCACTGCGTCCTTATAATCCTGTTATTCACTGTGCAGCCAGAAAGGGGCGTACCGGCTCTGAGATGTGTGTTGTCTGGTTGATCCCCTCCAGGCTGTTATCACTTAGTTCCCATGTGAGTCATCAGACCCTCCAGGGCACCAGTACCCGAGTCTCTCCCAGTGCCCGCCAGTCTGAAGATCTGATCTCTCTGCATTGAGACTCAAGACTGAGGCTGGCGACATCCCGAAGCTTCATCTCTCCGGCTTTTATCAAGTTTTACATGTGAGTGGATTGTGTCTTCTATTTCTTATTTCATTTTTGGATATCATTAACCCCCTTCTGCACCCTGTTTGGTTGTGGTTTGGTCTATACTAGACATGTGCACAACAAAAAAAATTGTTTATTTTCGTTTCTTTTTTTTCGTTTCCGTTGATTCGTAACGATTCGTAAATTCGTAAGTCGTCGGTGTTCGTATTCGTAACGATTCGTATTTTCGTAAGAGTTATTTTTTTGTTGATTCGTTTTTCCGTTAGTTTAATTTTTTGTTTATTCGAAATTCGGACGCATTCGTATTTATTCGTACATTCGTAACATTCGTAATCGGAGCATAATTCATAATGTTATGTAATGTGTATGCTATTATTACATTTTAAGAGACACGAAAAAATACGAATCGAAAAAAAAAAGTTACGAATGTACGAATTTTTTCGTTCAATCCATTCGAAGCACGTTAAGCAGCGCCATTGTAAGAGACACGGAAAATTACCAACTCAACAAAAAAAAAAAAAGTTACGAATGTACGAATTTTTTCGTTCATTTTGATTTTCGTTGTTCCTGTTTTCGTTTTTCGGATTTTCTTCTTTCGTACATTCGTTGTTTCTAATTAGTTTTTTTCGGATTTTCGTTGTTTTTCGGATTCGTTCGATTCGAACGATTCGTTAATCGGATTCGTTCGATTCGAACGATTCGTTATTCGTTAAAATTTTTAGCGAATCAGTCGTTCGTACGAAAACGAATGAACGAAAATAACGAAAAAAAAAGAAAAAAAACAAAACGAATTGCACATGTCTATTCACTTTACTTAACTGTTACCTGGGACCACTTGCATCCCGGGCCATAGAGAAAAGACGTCCTCGGTAGACATGCGCACAACAGAAAAATGTGTTTATTTTCGTTTCGTTTTTTTTCGTCTCCATTGATTCATAACGATTCGTAAATTCGTAAGTCGTCGGTGTTCGTATTCGTAACGATTCGTTTTTCCATTAGTTTAATTTTCGTTTATTCGAAATTCGAATGCATTCGTATTTATTCGTACATTCGTAACATTCGTAGATTCGTAATCGGAGCATAATTCATAATTTTATGTAATGTGTATGCTATTATTACATTTTAAGAGACACGAAAAATTACGAATCGAAAAAAAAAGTTACGAATGTACGAATTTTTTCATTCAATCCATTCGAAGCACGTTAAGCAGCGCCATTGTAAGAGACACGGAAAATTACGAATCGAAAAAAAAAAAAAAAAATGTACGAATGTACGAATTTTTTCGTTCAATCCATTCGAAGCACGGTAAGCAGCGCCATTGTAAGGGACACGGAAAATTACCAACTCAACAAAAAAAAAAAGTTACGAATGTACGAATTTTTTCGTTCAATCCATTCGAAGCACGTTAAGCAGCGCCATTGTAAGACACACGGAAAATTACCAATTCAACAAAAAAAAAAAAGTTACAAATGTACGAATTTTTTCGTTCAATCCATTCGAAGCACGTTAAGCAGCGCCCATTGTAAGAGACACGGAAAATTACGAATCGAAAAAAAAAAAAAAGTTACGAATGTACGAATTTTTTCGTTCATTTTCATTTTCGTTGTTCCTGTTTTCGTTTTTCAAATTTTCTTCTTTCGTAGATTCGTTGTTTCTAATTAGTTTTTTTCGGATTTTCGTTGTTTTCGGATTCGTTCGATTCGAACGATTCGTTATTCGTTAAAAATTTTTAGCGAATCGTTCGTTCATTCGTACGAAAACGAATGAACGAAAATAACGAAAAAAAAAATAAAAACAAAAAAAAAAGGAAACGAATTGCACATGTCTAGTCTATATTGGGCACCGGGGGGGGCACAGGTGCAGTGTCCAGCCCGATGCCCTCAGCCTGCCACAAGGTGGTTGCCTGTGGCTCCGAGCATTATGTACATTTAATGCCACGTGTGTGATGTATGCCCAAACTGCAGGAATGCCACATTCGGAGCCTATGCCCATGAACCAATACAGCTGAAAACACAAGTGCCACTCAGGAACAGCACACAGCCATGTACAGCTGCCAAGTATTTCAGCCTGTCATTGATTTTGACAGGCTGTTGTGCGCTGCACTAAGGATGTGCTGAGGTTTGGTCCAAATTAGACATGTGCACAACAAAAAAATTTGTTTATTTTTCGTTTCGTTTTTTTTTCGATTCCGAAAAAAATTTGTTTATTTTCGTTTCGTTTTTTTTTCCGTTTCCGTTGATTCGTAACGATTCGTACTTTCTTAAGTCGTCGGTGTTCGTATTCGTAACGATTCGTACATTCGCAAGAGTTATTTTTTCGTAGATTCGTTTTTCGTTAGTTTAATTTTCAGACGCATTCGTATTTATTCGTACATTCGTTACATTTGTAGATTCGTAATCGGAGCATAATTCATAATTTTATGTAATGTGTATGCTATTATTACATTTTAATAATTTACGAATCGAAAAAAAAAAAGTTACGAATCGAAAAAAAAAGTTACAATCGAAAAAAAAGTTACGAATGTACGAATTTTTTCGTTCATTTTCGTTGTTCCTTTTTTAGTTTTTCGGATTTTCGTTGCTTTTCGGATTCGTTCGATTCGAACGATTCGTTAATCGGATTCGTACGATTCGAACGATTTGTTAATCGGATTCGTACGTTTCGAACGATTCGTTCATTCGTACGAAAACGAACGAACGAAAAAAAAAAAAAAAAAAGAAAAAAACGAAACGAATTGCACATGTCTAGCACTAAGGATGTGCTGAGGTTTGGTCCAAATCCCTGTTTAACCAAACCTGGAAGCAGGGCCGGGACAAGGCACATTTACCCCCAAATAAAAAAAAAAACAAATTTCTTCATCAGTTTTAGGCCAATATATATTCTTCTACATACTTTTGGTAAAAAAAAAAAAAAATCACAATAAGCGTATATTGATTGGTTTGTGCAAAAGTTATAGCGTCTACAAACTATGGGAAAGATTTATGAAATTTTTATGATATTTTTTTTTTTCTTACTAGTAATGGCGGTGATATTCGATTTTTTAGCGGTACTGCGACATTACAACAGACACATTGGACACCTTTGACACTTTTTTGGGACCATTGGCATTTATACAGCGAACATTGCTATAAAAATGCACTGATTAATTGGAAGGCCGGGTACCGGCCTGAAGTTATGGGAGGAGCCCGGAGGGTATTTAAGCAGCCCAAAGGCCGCCGGTCTTTGTCGGTTTCCTGTGCGTGATATCTGATACGTCAGACATCTAGGACCGACTCGTTCGTGACAAGCGCTCTTGGTGCCGGCTCGTGAGCTCCGTTTTCGTCTGTCCGTCTTCTCTTGTTGCAGTCCCGTGTTCCGTGTTCGTAAGTTGTGTCGTCCCTTCGTGTCGCACTCGTGTCGTCGAGTCGCAGTTCGTACAAAGAGTCTGGTTCGGCTGTCGCAGGTAGGGCTTCGGCTCCCATGTTTTACGTTCTCATGCACTGCTTATCATGTCACTAAACTGTGATCTGCGTAGCTCACGAGCCACGCGCTGCTTGTCTCGAAACCTAAACACTTACTCGCACGTTTTTGTTGTACCCGATCGGGAGCCATCTAACGGCACGCACATTCAGGGCCGCCCGCCACAGACACTCCGACCGATGTCGCATCCGGCACTTAGGGTTCCCTTACACGAGCGGGCTACACAGTCTCCGAATCGTTCAACATAACTCACGCACGGGTGCCGTTCGCACTCACACGTATCGTTCATGTCCTGCCATTATCCGAATTGGTGGCGCTAGCGAGCGTGCCGAATCGCTATTATATTCCGAAGCACTGTTGGCATTCTAGTTGTACGAATCACTTCGACCGTGTCGAAACATTTCACGAAGTAGCATGACAATCATTTCATCATTTCAAACGTGGCTAACGTATCAGGCCATCCGGTCATGCTAAATCATTTCGCATCAGTTAATCAGGGCGTTCATGCCATCGCTTCGATCCTGGTCCGGTCGCATCCACGCATGCTCCGATCGGGGCGATCCAGATGCACGACTACCCGGCCTCATTTCGATACATGCGCCAAGGGCGGAATCACATTACTGGCTGCGGGCATTCCTGATTCTTGCCCCTGTCATGGCATATCATTTCGGTCACTTTACCACGCCCGGCATGAATGCAGTCACTTCCCCGCACTAATTTGTGTCGGCGTGCCCTAGGCACGGCCTCATTTCTATACATGCGCCAAGGGCAGAATCGCATCACTGGTTGCGTACATTCCAGATTCTGGCCCCTGTCATGGTATCTCATTTCTGTCACCTTACCACGCCCGGCGTGAATGTAGTCACTTCTTCGCACTAAATTCGTGTCGGCGTGCCCTAGGCACGGCCTCATTTCAATACATGCGCCAAGGGCGGAATCGCATCACTGGTTGCGTACATTCCTGATTCTTGCCCCTGTCATGGTATCTCATTTCTGTCACCTTACCACGCCCGGAGTGAATATAGTCACCTCTCCGCACTAAATTCGTGTCGGCGTGCCCTAGGCACGGCCTCATTTCTATACATGCGCCAAGGGCGGAATCGCATCACTGGTTTGCGTACATTCCTGATTCTTGCCCCTGTCATGGTATCTCATTTCTGTCACCCTACCACGCCCGGCATGAATGGAGTCACTTCTTCGCACTAAATTCGTGTCGGCGTGCCCCAGGCACGGCCTCATTTCAATACATGCGCCAAGGGCGGAATCGCATCACTGGTTTACGTACATTCCTGATTCTTGCCCCTGTCATGGTATCTCATTTCTGTCACCCTACCACGCCCGGCAGGAATGGAGTCACTTCTTCGCACTAAATTCGTGTCGGCGTGCCCTAGGCTCGGCCTCATTTCAATACATGCGCCAGGGGCGGAGTCGCAAAAAAAAAAAAAAAAAAAAAAAAAAAAAACTTTGATTCTTGCCCTTGTCATGTTATATCATTTCTGTGTCACCTTACCACGCCCGGTGTTAATTGGTCACCCGCTCGTACGAATTCGTGCCGGCGTGCCCTAGGCCGGCCGCATTTCAAAAAAAAAAAAAAAAAAAAAAAAAAAGGAAAAAAGGGGGAGCTTGGAGTCGGACTCGGTGGCAGCTGGATGTCACAGTTCGGCCTCAGCATACCTAGGCAGTTGGCCTCGTTTCATGGTGGCCTCATTCTGTACGTGCTCCAGAGTCCGGCCCACAGTCACCCCCATACGGTACGAACGGGCCGGGCCCTGTCACGGGAAGTTCATTCAGTAAGGCAACGTGTCAAGTCAGTCGTTCGTGTTGTCATCTGTCAGTTGATCCCACAGCGATCTCGGCAGTCGACTCAAGTCACTATCGCCTGTTGTTATCATCTGCGTTGGGTTCCGTCGCTCTGGACGGCAGCAGTTTTAGGCTCTTAAATAGGTATTTTTTCTCACACTCTCTCAGGTCAGTCGGATTCAGTAGGTCCACCTGCGCCAACTTGATCAGGGTTCCAGCAGGTAAAAAAAAAAAAAAAAAAAAAACACAGGGGCACGGGGGGCTCCTGCTTTCTTGTGGCAGGTACGTATATCATAGGTGACACGTCCAAACTCATTTCTTGTCACCTTTTAGGCCCAGCCTGCAGACACGTGACCAGTCTACCAAGTTACAGGTCTTGGCAGCCGCCATGTCGTCAGTTGGCAGCGATGACCTCACCACCCCACTATCTCCGGCGTCAGCCTCCGAGGCTGGCAGTGTCCAGTCTCTTAGGGCATGGACAATTCCCAGGCTGTCCGCCGAGCTGAGACGCAGAGGGATACCCTTCTCGTCCACGGCCAGGAAGGCGGAGCTATTCAGGCTTCTCTTCCCACCACCGGCCGCAGCAAGCCCCAGCAGCCAGCAGGCGTCTCTGGAATCGATTTCAGCCGCCGTTGCCCAGCTACACACCCTCGTGTCTTCCCTGTCTTCCTCAATCGTGGAGGTCCAGGACAGGGTGTCTCGTCTAGAGGCCAGCCCGGCTGCCACGGTTCCGGACCTCGTGGTGGTCCCAGCCAGCAGTGCACCGGCCGCAGGTAGTGAGCTTGCCACGCCTACCGTTCACCCTTCCCACCTGGTGCCACCCAGCGTAAGGAAGGACATTCTAGAGGGCAAAGACGTCAATCTGGCCTCACTCTTGATCTCGGTCCATGACTTGGCCGAGAACAAGGCCTACACCTGGGGGATGTCTCGGTGGTGTTGAAAGCGAAGGATCCGAGGCTCAACAGGAAGCTCACGGTGCCCGAATTCACGCTCGCTTTCGGCATGTTCAGAGACGTGCTGTGCTCAGCCTCCCCCGGCAGACGGGAAGAGTTGGACCTCTACCTCCATTTGGTCGTAGACCTGGGCCACAAATACGGTGGCTCAGCGTTCTACGACTACCATCGGTCCTTCTCGGCCAAAGCCGCAGCCAGATTCACACAGTTCCATTTGCCAACGGACTGGAGCGTAGTGGACACGGAATTGTTCTGCCGCCACTTTGCAGGCCTTCGCTCCCCGCTATGTGCTGTCTGTCAGTCAGCGTCTCACACCACGGTCTGGTGTGCCAACGTAGCCTCTGTCCATCCGATAGCTAGCACGGCCTCTGCCAGCACGAGCCAGGCTCAGCAGGCCCCGGTGCAAGGGCGAAAGGTGGACAAATTGGGACGTCCGGTGCGGATGGTTGGGGGAGCCGCCATTTGCAACAATTTTAATTACGGCTCCTGCAATTTCAGCCAGTGCCGGCTCTTGCACGTTTGCACCCTGTGCCAGAGGGCGCACCCCAGGATCCTGTGTGAGGTCAAACAGAAGAGACCATGACTAAGCCGGGTCAATGTCCTTTGGCTCGGCGTTTACCTGACCTCACACCCCACTCCGTCACTCGCCAGCTACCTCATCCGAGGCTTCACTGAGGGGTTCCATACCGGGCTCATCACCCTGCCCCACTCCACCCACGAATGTCCGAATTTACGCTCAGCAGCAACAGACGAGCCAGCGATTGATGTCCTTTTGCAGACGGAGTTGGATCGGGACTTCATGATAGGCCCGTTCTGTCAATCCCCCTTCAGCATCTGGAGGGTTAGCCCTATCGGGCTTGTGCAGGGAAAGTTTTCAAATAAAAAACGTCTGGTGTATGATCTGTCAGCGCCTCATTCTTCCGTCGTTCCCAGTCTCAACTCGCTCATCCCCTCCGAGGAGTTCTCGCTGAAGTACGCTTCGGTAGACATGGCTATCCAGGCCATTCTCAGGGCAGGGGTGGGTGCGTGGCTCTCGAAGGCGGACATATCCGACGCCTTCAAGCTGCTGCCCATCCATCCTTCCTTGTGGTGCTGGCACGGCATCAAGTGGAGGGAGCGATATTATTTCGCGACCAAATTGACCTTCGGGTCTAAAAGTAGTCCTTGGCTATTTGACAAGTTCGCCGAGACCCTGGCGTGGATCCTTCTCCATGAGGCACAGTGCCACGAGGTCATCCATTATTTGGATGACTTCCTTCTGATAGAGCCGCCCGGGGCTCCCCCAGGGGACCTTGGAAAGTTGAGGACGGTTTTCGACAATCTGAACGTCCCCATAGCGGAGCACAAGGTCGACGGCCCGGCACACAAGATCACGTTCCTGGGCATCGACCTTGACACGTTGGCCATGCAGGCCAGCCTTCCAGCAGATAAGTTGGACCGTATCAGGACGGTTCTGCGAGAGTTCACCCGGGGGGGGGATGTACTCAGAAGCAACTTCAGTCTCTCCTCGGGATGCTGAACTTTGCCGTGAGGATCATCCCCCAGGGCCGCTCCTTTGTGTCCCGGTTGCTGGTCTTCCTGTCCTACACGCAGGACCCAGACCAGGTCATCAGGCTGGATTCTGCAGCCAGGGCAGATCTGGCCATGTGGGAGCACTTTCTTAGTGATTGGAACGGTGTGTCCCTGTTTATCCCAGTCGTGTCCACGCAGTCACCACAGGTGGTGACCGACGCGGCGGCATCCACAGGATGCGCCGCCATTTTTGGCCATTTGTGGTTCGCCGCCCCGTGGCCTCCTCAAGCACTAGCCACACCGGGCTTTACTACTACGTCAGCCCTCTTTGAGCTCTTCCCTATTGTAGCAGCCGCCCACCTATGGGGTCACCATTGGTCTGGACAGACGGTGGCTTTCTCGACAGACAATCAAGCCACAGCCGAGATCATCAGCAAGGGCAGGTCTAAGTCCAGGCCCGTCATGTCCTTCCTCCGCAGACTGGTCCAGCTATCCCTACAGCATCAGTTCAATGTGTACTGCTCCTTCATTCCAGGGAAGTTCAACGCAGCAGCGGACGCACTCTCCCGTTTTAACTTTATTTCTTTCTTTGAACAGGTGCCAGGAGCCTGCCGTCATTCAGCCACTATCCCGGATTGGTCACAACTGACCTTGGACTAGCCCCACATCTACACTCAGCTACCGATATCATCAACGCCTCACTCGCCCGCAACACCCGTCGGGCCTACCAGACGGCCTGGAGGGCGTTTAACAAGTTCCTGCCCCAGCGGCCTCGCGAGTCTTCCAGCCTCAAGCAGGTCTTGGCGTTCATCGCCTACTGCCATTCACACCTAGCACTGTCACACAGCACGATACGCCAGTACGTGGCCGGGGTGCAGCACTATTTGTCACTTCAAGACCCCGCAAGGCCTTCGGTGTTCTCCTGCCACGCGGTGAGGGCTCTACTACGTGGAGTTCAGAAACACCAGCCGCCAGTCAGCTCAAAGCGGCTGCCTATCACGGGGGAGATCTTCAAGGGGATGTCTGACATCCTGGATAGGTCCCCTTTCGGTCTCCTCCTCAGTACCGTCCTGCAGGCTGCGATACACATGGCGTTTTACGGGTTTCTGCGGCCCAGCGAGTTCACTCGCAGCCACCCAGCCGGTCCAGTCTTGCGTAGAAATAATCTCTATCGCCACCAGGATCACTACGTCCTTCACTTGACGACATCCAAAACCCAACAGCGAGGTTCCGGAGTAGATATTCACCTGTACAGGACTCACAACAACTGGTGCCCAGTTGCCGTGTTGGACCGCCTGACGGCACTGCTGTCCGACTGCCCAGGGGCCAGTCCACTGCTACCTTTTCCGGTGAAACCCCTTAACTCGTCGCAGTTCGTGGAACATGTCCGGGTCCTTCTCGGCCATCTTCAGTTGGACCCCAGCCAGTACTCCGGGCATTCGTTCCGGATCGGGGCGGCCACGACGGCCTCAAGACAGGGGGTTCCGGACCACGTAATCAAGAAGCTGGGTCGGTGGAAGTCGGCCTGCTTCTCTCGCTACATTCCTAACCCACAGTTAGAGATGGCTCACGCCTTTGCTCGACTCACTCAGTGACATTACCTTAATAAATAATCATCCCCTACCTGAAGGTTTTTGCCCCCTTATTTTGGCGTACCATACGGTAGACCAAGGCACACTTTCAGGTCTATTTCATGTTGGTGAGTTTTGTGTTGTTCCTATGTGTCATCGTTACTCATGTCGTCCGTAGGGCTCTAGACCATAAATTGGAAGGCCGGGTACCGGCCTGAAGTTATGGGAGGAGCCCGGAGGGTATTTAAGCAGCCCAAAGGCCGCCGGTCTTTGTCGGTTTCCTGTGCGTGATACCCACCCACCCTCCCCCTTTTTAAAAGCCTCTTCTAAGTATTCTTACCCCAGACTGAATACTCATTCCACATTATTCCATAACTACTTCTTATCATTCTTTATCTAGGGTAGGGATGAGCCGAACACCCCCGGGTTCGGTTCGAACCAGAACCTTCGAACGGACCGAAAGTTCGCGCGAATTTTCGAACCCTATACGTTATAATGGACGCGAACGTTCGAAATCAAAAGTGCTAATTACAACGGCCAATATGCATGTTAATGTCATAAAACAGGTTTGGGGACCCGGGTCCTGCCCCAGGGGACATATATCAATGCAAAAAGAACTTTTAAAAACTAACGTTTTTTCGGGAGCAGTCATTTTAATGATGCATAAAGTGAAAAAAAAAAAGTGACATTTTCCTTTAAATATGGTACCTGGGGGGTGTCCAAAGTATGCCTGTGAAGTGGCATGTGTTTCCCGTGTTTAGAACTGTCCTTGCACAAAATGACATTTGTAAAGGAAAAAAAGAAGCCATTTAAAACCACTTGCGGCTTTAGGTTTGATCTTAAGTAGAATCTGAACAGGTACATTATGAAGTGTAGCTCCATCCCAAAAAAAATCTATTTTTAAGCTTTTTGGAGAACATAGGGAGGGGTTATCACCCCTGTAACATTTGCTGTCTTTGCACATCTGTTCAGAACATGTCACCTCACTTTCCGTCCCAATGACAAATGTTTTTGGAAAAGTGGGGTTTTAATTGAAACAAGGATTGGTGATAAAGTATCAGTAGAGAGGAGATACCTTTTTTCCCAAATTAAATCTAACAGGATAGAATTTCCCTTCCTAGGGGTAGATTTCCTCTCACTTCCTGTTTTCTCTTTCCATTTGCAAGTAGGAGTCGTTTGTAAGTTGGATGTTTGAAAGTAGGGGCCTGGCGTATATACTCTGCAGAAATTTGCCCTATTAGATGTTGGTGTAGCCACAAGACTGGTGGGCACAGGAATGGGCCCTGCTGTGAGTTAATAGATCAAGATTTGTAATTGCATGCACCTGTTGAACAGGGCAGAAAAATTGGGGGTGGTGGTGGTGGTGGTGGTGGACGGTTTTGCCACAAGACTGTAAGCTCTCACAGTTACTCTTGGTGGGCGCAGGAATGGGCCCTGCTGTGAGTTATTAGATCAAGATTTGTAATTGCAAGCACCTGATGAACAGGGCAGAAAAATTGGGCCTTTGGCGGTGGTGGTGGACGGTGTTGCCACAAGACTGTAGGCCCTCATAGTTACTCTTGGTGGGCGCAGGAATGGGCCCTGCTGTGAGTTATTAGATCAAGATTTGTAATTGCAAGCACCTGATGAACAGGGCAGAAAAATTGGGCCTTTGGCGGTGGTGGTGGACGGTGTTGCCACAAGACTGCAGGCCCTCATAGTTACTCTTGGTGGGCGCAGGAATGGGCCCTGCTGTGAACTATTAGATCAAGATTTGTAATTACCCGCCCCTGTTAAACAGGGGCTGAAAAAATTGTGCCTTAGGCACTGGTGCTGGTGCCACAACACTGCAACCCCTCACAGAGACTGTACTTGGAGCACAGCAGTCACACGTGTTGCGAAGCATTTTTTTTAAAAAAATTGTAAGTACACGCCCCTGTTAAAACAGGGGCTGAAAAATTGTGCCTTAGGCACTGGTGCTGGTGCCACAACACTGCAACCCGGCCCTCACAGATACTGTACTTGGAGCACAGCAGTCACACGTGTTGCGAAGCATTTTTTTAAAAAATTGTAAGTACACGCCCCTGTTAAACAGGGGCTGAAAAATTGTGCCTTAGGCACTGGTGCTGGTGCCACAACACTGCAACACGGCCCTCACAGAGACTGTACTTGGAGCACAGCAGTCACACGTGTTGCGAAAGCATTTTTTTAAAAAATTGTAAGTACACGCCCCTGTTAAACAGGGGCTGAAAAATTGTGCCTTAGGCACTGGTGCTGGTGCCACAACACTGCAACACGGCCCTCACAGAGACTGTACTTGGAGCACAGCAGTCACACGTGTTGCGAAGCATTTTTTTAAAAAATTGTAAGTACACGCCCCTGTTAAACAGGGGCTGAAAAATTGTGCCTTAGGCACTGGTGCTGGTGCCACAACACTGCAACACGGCCCTCACAGAGACTGTACTTGGAGCACAGCAGTCACACGTGTTGCGAAGCATTTTTTTAAAAAATTGTAAGTACACGCCCCTGTTAAACAGGGGCTGAAAAATTGTGCCTTAGGCACTGGTGCTGGTGCCACAACACTGCAACACGGCCCTCACAGAGACTGTACTTGGAGCACAGCAGTCACACGTGTTGCGAAGCATTTTTTTTTAAAAAATTGTAAGTACACGCCCCTGTTAAACAGGGGCTGAAAAAATTGTGCCTTAGGCACTGGTGCTGTGGCATGGATCATTGAGGAGGAGGAAGAGGATAGTCAGTGAACATAAGAGGACAGTCACTCAGCATCAGCATAGGCAGTCTTGAAGGGATGTGACATTAAAAATTATTCGGTTATATCCGCCTCAGGTGCCTGGTAGCTGGTGGTGATCCAAGACTGATTCATTTGATGAATGTCAGTCGATCAACCGAGGCGGTGGACAGGCGCACCCTATGATCAGTCACAAATCCTCCAGCAGCACTGAATGTGCGTTCGGAAAGAACGCTGGAGGCAGGACAGGCCAGTAGCTCAATTGCATACTGTGCAAGCTCTGGCCAGTGATCCATCCTCAGGACCCAGTAAGCCAGAGGATTTTCGGTGGGAAAGGTGTCCAAGTCTGACCTTGCCCCAAGGTATTCCTGCACCATGTATATCAGACGCTGGCGATGGTTGCTGGAACCGATCATACCTTGGGGCTGCGGACTAAAAAATTGTCTGAACGCATCGGTCAGACGTCCACCTTCCCCACCGCTCCTTCTGCCACTGACCGAAGCCTCAGCAACTCGTCGCCCAGGACCAGGAGTTTGTAGCCTCCCAGTTTCTGGGAACGCGTTGCACAGACCTTTCTGCAAGGCCTCCCTGAGATGTCTCATCCTCTGCTCCCTCTGCGACGGCAAGATAAGGTCCGCAACCTTACCCTTGTACCGCGGATCAAGGAGAGTGGCCAGCCAGTAATGGTCCCTCTCCTTGATCCGAAGAACACGAGGATCCTTCCGCAGGCTTTGCAGGATCAGGGAGGCCATGCAGCGTAGGTTAGCTGAGGCATTCGGTCCGGAGTCTTCTGGGTCACTGAGGATGACATGATCGCCAGCCACCTCCTCCCAGCCACGTACAAGTCCACTGGCTTGTTGGGACTGTACATCATCCCTAAAAGACTGCTGCTGCTGATGCTGAGTGCCAGGCTCCACCTCCATGCTCACACAATCCTCCTCCTCCTCCTCCTCCTCCTCCTCCTCATCCTCTTCCTGTGTGATGGGTGGGACAGAAGGAACACTGTCCGGATAAAGGGGGCCTTGAGAGGCAAGGAAGTCCTCCTCTTCCTGCCTCTGTTCTGCCTCAAGTGCCCTGTCCATTATCCCACGCAGCGTATGCTCCAACAGGTGGACAAGAGGGACAGTGTCACTGATGCATGCACTGTCACTGCTCACCATCCTCGTGGCCTCCTCAAATGGTGAGAGGACAGTGCATGCATCCCTGATCATGCTCCACTGACGTGGGGAAAAAAAACCAAGCTCCCCTGACCCTGTCCTGGTGCCGTAGTCGCAAAGGTACTCATTGATGGCCCTCTGCTGCGTGTGCAGTCGCTGCAGCATGGCCAACGTTGAGTTCCACCTGGTGGGCATGTCAGATATTAGGCGGTTCTTTGGCAGGTTCAGCTCCTTTTGCAGCTCAGTCAGCCGAGCACTGGCATTATAAGATCGGCGGAAATGCACACAGACTTTCCTGGCCTGCCTCAGGACATCCTGTAAGCCTGGGAACCTGCCCAAGAACCGCTGCACCACCAGGTTGAGGACGTGAGCCATGCAGGGCACATGGGTGAGCTGCCCCTGTCGCAGGGCGGAGAGGAGGTTGGTGCCATTGTCAGAAACGACCATTCCTGGCTTAAGCTGACGTGGCGTCAACCACCTCTCGGCCTGCCCCTGCAGAGCTGCCAGAACCTCTGGCCCAGTGTGGCTCCTGTCCCCCAAACACACCAGCGCAAGCACGGCATGGCATCTTTTTGCCTGCGTACTTGCGTAGCCCCTTGTACGCCTACGGAGCACCGCTGGTTCCAAGGACAGAGCACTGGAGGAAGAAGAAGAGGAGGGGGTGGAGGAGAGAGGTGTGTCACAACCAGTAGCAGTATTCGCGTTTTGGAGGCGTGGTGGCGGAACAACCTCCAACACTACTGCACCTTGTCCTGCATCCCTCCCAGCTGCCAATAGAGTGACCCAATGGGCCGTGAAAGAAAGGTACCGTCCCTGTCCATGCCTGCTGGACCATGAGTCAGCGGTAATATGCACCTTACCGCTGACCGCCCTGTCCAGCGAGGCATGGACATTGCCCTCCACATGCCGGTAGAGAGACGGAATCGCCTTCCGCGAGAAAAAGTGGCGTTTGGGAACCTGCCACTGAGGAACCGCACATTGAACAAACTCACGGAAGGGGGCCGAGTCTACCAACTGAAAAGGCAGCAGTTGAAGTGCTAGCAATTTAGCAAGGCTAGCATTCAACCGCTGGGCATGTGGATGGCTGGGAGTGTACTTCTTTCTACGGTCCAGCAGCTGGGGCAGGGAAATTTGCCTGCTGCATTCGGACGTCGGTGTACTGCAAGTACTTGGTTGTGACACACCGAATTCTACACCTTCAGTCCTCTCAGAGCAGCTTTCAGAGAGGACTGAAGGTGTAGTGGGGATGGAGATCCCAGCTGAGGAGGAGCAAGGAGAGGTCCGCTTAGTTCTTTGGTGTGGGTCTTTTATGTGTGCCTGCCAACGAGCTGCATGGCAGGTCGCCATATGTCTGGTCATGCTTGTCGTGCCCAAGCGGCTGATGTTTTGGCCACGCGAGATACGCTTGAGACAAATATTGCAAATAGCAGTGGTGCGATCTGCTGCACTCGTCTCAAAAAAGGCCCACACCAAAGAACTTTTCTGATAACGTGCAGAGGCAGCGCCCTGCACAGGCGGAGCTCTGCGGTGTTGTACAGTTGCTGTGCTGGCCTCTACCTGGCCTCCAGGGGGCATCCTGCCTCGTTGGACATGTGACGCCGCATCCTCCTCCTCCTCGTCCTCCTCCTCATCCTCTCTCCCTTGAGGCACCCACGTGGAGTCAGTGACCTCATCATCCCCTCCCTCTTCACCACTAGAGCAAACCTGGCAGTAAGCTGCAGCTGGTGGAACTGTACTGCCAGATTCCTCAAGCTGGGTATCGTCATCCGAGCCTTCGAATCGTTGGGCATCCTCCTGGAGCATGTACCCAACACTGTGCTCAAAGAGTTCGGGGGACTCCTCAGGAGGACATGGTGGGTCTAGGGAAGGGGTGGCTGATGATGCTCTGTCAGTACCCTGAGCCTGGGTGAGAGAGGATGAGGAGGATGAGGAGGGCTTGGTCATCCATTCTACCAAGCCTTCAGCATGATGCGGCTCCACATGTCCAGCTGCCGAAAACAAAGACGCGCGTGTCCCATGGCCACGTGCTGATGACGATGCACGACCACGTCCACGTCCACGGCCACGTCCACTAGAAACAGAGCCTGCCTGCCCTGTGTTCTTGGCTCTGCACGCTCTGCCTCCCCTTGGCGGTCTTCCAGCCATTGTAGTCGGTAGTCCTGTGGGTGCTGCTGAGAAGAAAATATAGGAGCTCTGTGTGATGCCACTAACACACTAGAAGTCCTATGGGTGCTTCTGCAAAGAAAATAGAGGAGCTCTGTGTGATGCCACTAACACACTAGAAGTCCTATGGGTGCTTCTGCAAAGAAAATAGAGGAGCTCTGTGTGATGCCACTAACACACTAGAAGTCCTGTGGGTGCTTATGCAAAGAAAATAGAGGAGCTCTGTGTGATGCCACTAACACACTAGAAGTCCTGTGGGTGCTTATGCAAAGAAAATAGAGGAGCTCTGTGTGATGCCACTAACACACTAGAAGTCCTGTGGGTGCTGCTGAGAAGAATATATAGGAGCTCTGTGTGATGCCACTAACACACTAGAAGTCCTATGGGTGCTTCTGCAAAGAAAATAGAGGAGCTCTGTGTGATGCCACTAACACACTAGAAGTCCTGTGGGTGCTGCTGAGAAGAATATATAGGAGCTCTGTGTGATGCCACTAACACACTAGAAGTCCTATGGGTGCTTCTGCAAAGAAAATAGAGGAGCTCTGTGTGATGCCACTAACACACTAGAAGTCCTGTGGGTGCTTCTGCAAAGAAAATAGAGGAGCTCTGTGTGATGCCACTAACACACTAGAAGTCCTGTGGGTGCTTATGCAAAGAAAATAGAGGAGCTCTGTGTGATGCCACTAACACACTAGAAGTCCTGTGGGTGCTTATGCAAAGAAAATAGAGGAGCTCTGTGTGATGCCACTAACACACTAGAAGTCCTGTGGGTGCTGCTGAGAAGAATATATAGGAGCTCTGTGTGATGCCACTAACACACTAGAAGTCCTGTGGGTGCTTCTGCAAAGAAAATAGAGGAGCTCTGTGTGATGCCACTAACACACTAGAAGTCCTGTGGGTGCTTATGCAAAGAAAATAGAGGAGCTCTGTGTGATGCCACTAACACACTAGAAGTCCTGTGGGTGCTTATGCAAAGAAAATAGAGGAGCTCTGTGTGATGCCACTAACACACTAGAAGTCCTGTGGGTGCTGCTGAGAAGAATATATAGGAGCTCTGTGTGATGCCACAATAACACACTAGAAGTCCTATGGGTGCTTCTGCAAAGAAAATAGAGGAGCTCTGTGTGATGCCACTAACACACTAGAAGTCCTGTGGGTGCTGCTGAGAAGAATATATAGGAGCTCTGTGTGATGCCACTAACACACTAGAAGTCCTGTGGGTGCTTATGCAAAGAAAATAGAGGAGCTCTGTGTGATGGGACTAACACACTTCAAGTCCTATAGGTGCTTCTGGAAAGAAAATATAGCTCTGTGTGTGTGATGGGACTAACACACTTCAAGTCCTATAGGTGCTTCTGGGAAGAAAATATAGCTCTGTGTGTGTAATGGGACTAACACACTTCAAGTCCTATAGGTGCTTCTGGGAAGAAAAATATAGCTCTGTGTGTGTAATGGGACTAACACACTTCAAGTCCTATAGGTGCTTCTGGGAAGAAAAATATAGCTCTGTGTGTGTGATGGGACTAACACACTTCAAGTCCTATAGGTGCTTCTGGGAAGAAAATATAGCTCTGTGTGTGTAATGGGACTAACACACTTCAAGTCCTATAGGTGCTTCTGGGAAGAAAATATAGCTCTGTGTGTGTGATGGGACTAACACACTTCAAGTCCTATAGGTGCTTCTGGGAAGAAAATATAGCTCTGTGTGTGTAATGGGACTAACACACTTCAAGTCCTATAGGTGCTTCTGGGAACAAAATATAGCTCTGTGTGTGTGATGGGACTAACACACTTCAAGTCCTATAGGTGCTTCTGGGAAGAAAATATAGCTCTGTGTGTGTGATGGGACTAACACACTTCAAGTCCTATAGGTGCTTCTGGGAACAAAATATAGCTCTGTGTGTGTAATGGGACTAACACACTTCAAGTCCTATAGGTGCTTCTGGGAACAAAATATAGCTCTGTGTGTGTGATGGGACTAACACACTTCAAGTCCTATAGGTGCTTCTGGGAACAAAGTATAGCTCTTTGTGTGTGATGGGACTAACACACTTCAAGTCCTATAGGTGCTTCTGGGAAGAAAATATAGCTCTGTGTGTGTAATGGGACTAACACACTTCAAGTCCTATAGGTGCTTCTGGGAAGAAAATATAGCTCTGTGTGTGTGATGGGACTAACACACTTCAAGTCCTATAGGTGCTTCTGGGAAGAAAATATAGCTCTGTGTGTGCAATGGGACTAACACACTTCAAGTCCTATAGGTGCTTCTGGGAACAAAATATAGCTCTGTGTGTGTAATGGGACTAACACACTTCAAGTCCTATAGGTGCCTCTGGGAACAAAATATAGGAGCTCTGCCTGCCTGCCACGAACACACTACAAGTCCTATAGGTGCTTCTGGTAACAAAATATAGGAGCTCTGCCTGCCTGCCACTAACACACTACAAGTCCTATAGGTGCTTCTGGTAACAAAATATAGGAGCTCTGCCTGCCACTAACACACTACAAGCCCCTCTTTGTCAATCAATCTTTGTAACTGAATCTATCTAACTCAATCTCTGCAAGTGAATCTCTCTATCTATCTAAATGCAGCAGAGTGTCACAGAAACAGCCTGCTCAATCTGCGCCGGAACAGCATGTGACCGGCGCAGACGGCGTGGCGGCGATTTATAGGGGGGGCGTGTACTACAGCCCCTGAGCTGTAATTGGCTACAGGCGTCCTGCCTGTAGCCAATTATGGCTCTTCGAGTTTCCGGGGGCTGTGATTGGCCAAGCATGCGGGGTCACAGTGCATGCTTGGCCAATCATCAGCCAGCAATGCACTGCGTCGGCCGCGCCGGCCGCAATGCATTGCGGGGCCGCTCGCATCACACGAACGTGATGCGAGCGGCCAAAATAGTTCTGGGCTCGCCGAGCGAGCGAACGCCCGGTGCTCGATGCGAACGTGGGTTCGCATCGAGCACCGGGCCCATCCTTAATCTAGGGTATGCCCCCTTATTTTGGCGTACCATACGGTAGACCAAGGCACACTTTCAGGTCTATTTCATGTTGGTGAGTTTTGTGTTGTTCCTATGTGTCATCGTTACTCATGTCGTCCGTAGGGCTCTAGACCATAACTGTGTAAATGACACTGGCAGGGAAGGGATTAACACTAGGGGGGCGATCAAGGGGTTAAATGTGTGTTCCCTCAGCTTGTTCTAAATGTATGTGGATAGGATGGACTAGGAGAGGAGACATGTCGTTTTTCCTGCTTAGTAGGAACAAACAATATGGCTCCTCTTCCCTGATAGCACAGGGATTTGTGTGTTTACACACACACAAATCCCCATGTTGGCGCTCGTGCACGCGATTGCACGTGGCCGGCGACGATCATGCTCTCTGGCCACGTGCATCGGATTCCCTGCCATGCAGCGCGCGCGCCCTCTGGTGGCCGCTAAAGGAATGGATGTACCCATATGGGATTTCACCCAGGGGAGCCATTGTGCCGCAGTACGTCGCAGTATGTCCGCGCAAAATCCCTGACTTTGTGCGAGTGTCACAATTGATGTTGGTTTGAAGCCAAAGGGTAGTCACACCAAATATCGATTACAATTTTTCTTCTGCTCGCTCACTTTACATTTGGTAAACTAATAAAAATAAACAAGTAAAATATATATTTTTAAAAGCATTCTTACTTTACAGTAGACATGTGCACAACAAAAAAATTTGTTTTTTTTCGTTTCGTTTTTTTCGTTTCCGTCGATTCGTAACGATTCGTACATTCGTAAGTCGTCAGTGTTCGTATTCGTAACGATTCGTACATTCGTAAGAGTTATTTTTTTGTAGATTAGTTTTTTCGTTAGTTAAATTTTCGGACGCATTCGTATTTATTCGTACATTTGTAACATTCGTAGATTCGTAATCGGAGCATAATTCATAATTTGATGTAATGTGTATGCTATTATTACATTTTAATAATTTACGAATCGAAAAAAAAGTTACGAATCGAAAAAAAAAAAGTTACGAATGTACACATTTTTTTGTTCAATAGAGACACGGAAAATTACAAATCGAAAAAAAAAAAAAAAAAAAAAAAATAAAAGTTACGAATTGAAAAAAAAGTTACGAATCGAAAAAAAAAAAGTTACGAATCGAAAAAAAAGTTACGAATGTACGAATTTTTTGGTTCAATAGAGACAAGGAAAATTACAAATCGAAAAAAAAAAAAAAAAAAAAAAAAAAAAAGTTACGAATTGAAAAAAAAGTTACAAATCGAAAAAAAAAAAGTTACGAATGTACAAATTTTTTGGTTCAATAGAGACACGGAAATTACAAATCGAAAAAAAAAAGTTAGGAATCGAAAAAAAAAAAAGTTACGAATCGAAAAAAAAAAAGTTACGAATCGAAAAAAAAAGTTACGAATTGAAAAAAAGTTAGGAATGTACAAATTTTTTTGTTCAATCCATTCGAAGCACGTTTAGCAGCGCCATTGTAAGGGACACGGAAAATTACCAATTTAACAAAAAAAAAAGTTACGAATGTACGAATTTTTTTGTTCAATCCATTCGAAGCACGTTTAGCAGCGCCATTGTAAGGGACACGGAAAATTACCAATTCAACAAAAAAAAAAGTTACGAATGTACAAATTTTTTTCGTTCGTTTTAGTTTTTCGGATTTTCTTCATTAGTACATTCATTGTTTCTAATTTGTTTTTTTCGGATTTTCGTTGTTTTTCGGATTCGTACGATTTGAACGATTCGTTGCGATTCGTTATTCGGATTCGTACGATTCGAATGATTCGTTCATTCGTACGAAAACAAACGAACGAAAATAACGAAAAAAAAAACGAAAAACGAAAAAAACTAAACGAATTGCACATGTCTACTTTACAGCATTTCACCCTGCCTAAAACATTTGCACAGTGCACTTATATTTACCGCAATACCTATCAGCCATAACCCCAGTATTTTTTTTTCAGCCAGCCACTGGCTTTCTAATGAAAGCGGTCCGAGCGGCTAATTGGCCACTGGATTGCTTTCAGAAGCAGTGGGAGGGGTCGCCCCTCCCCTCTCCCGAAGCTCGCCGGTGTTACGATCTGATAGGTCACACAGCTGGCCATAGAGGTTTACCAGATCATCAACTGATCGCCTCTATGGTCTTGGAGGACTGGAGCGATGTCATGATGTCACTTCTGGTCTAGGACGGAGGTAAACATTATTTTTTTTTTTTTTAAAGCAAAAGATATTTTATTTGCTTTTAAAGGTAGAGGAGAGATTTGGGGACCTGTCATCTTTTATTACAATTACAAGTGATGTTTACATTCCTTGTAATAGAAATAAAAGTGATTTAAAAAAAAAAAGGGGGACAGTGTAAAAATAAAAAAATAAAAATAATAATAAAAAAATGAAAGCTAATCCCTAATGCCGCACATCAATGAAATCCTGTAGAGGTACACAGAATGTCAACCTCCACCTGGACTCCTACCAGGCCATGATCTCAACGCGTTTCGCTCCGCCCCCTGGAGCTTAGACATGGGGATCATGGAAAGTCATGGGAAGCAATCATTATAGCCCTCAACCTCCTCTGTAACTCTAAATTTGTAACCAGTAAACATTTTTTAAAGTGGCGCCTATGGCAATGTTTAAATATCGCACTTTGTCGCCATTCCACGAGTGTGCACAATTTTAAAATGTTAGGTATCCATTTACTTGGTGTAACATCATCTTTTATATTTTACCAACAATAACTTATACATTTTGTTCTTTGCATTAAAATTCATTAAAGTGTATTTTTCCTTAACCACTTGACGTCCGCGCTATAGCCGAATGACGGCTACAGCAAGGACCTGAATTTCCGGGAGGCCGTCATAGGACGTCCTCCCCTTTGCGCGCTCCACGCGCACCCCCTTTAGGGCACACGTGGCACATTTTGTGATCACTGAGTCACCGAGACTCGGGTGATCACTGATTCAAGGGGCCAGTCCCCGAAGAGGAAGGAGACACATCTGCGTCCTCCTCTGCCTCCTCTGTGCCTGCCAGTTCCACCTGCTAGTACCCACCAGTGCCACCTATCAATGCCCATGAGTGCCACCTATCAATGCCCACCAGTGGTGCCAATCAGTGCCTCATCAGTGCCACATAGCAGTGCTGCCTTTCAGTGTAACCTATCAGTGCCCATCACTGCCACCCATCAGTACTCATCACTGCCACCCATCAGTGCCCATCACTGCCACTTCTCAGTGTCCACCAATGCCACCTATCAATGCCCTTCAGTGCCACCCATCAGTGCCACCTCTCAGTGCACACCAGTGCCGCCAATCAGTGCCCACCAGTGCCGCCAATCAGTACCCACTAGTGCCGCCTATCAGTGCTCAACAGTTCCGCCTATGAGTGCCCACAAGTGCTGCCCTATCGGTGCCCACCAGTGCCGCCCTATCGGTGCCCATCAGTGCCCATCAGTGCAGCCCATCAGTGCCCATCAGAGCAGCCCATTGGTGCCCATCAGTGCAGCCTCATTAGCGTACATCAATGAAGGAGAAAAATGACTTGTTTGCAAAATTTTATAACAAAATATATATATATATATATATAAATATATATAATATATATATATATATATATATATATATATATATATATATATATATATATATATATATATATATTATATATTTATTATTATTATTATTATTATTTTTTTTTATTTATTTTTATTTGGTCTTTTTAAATTTTTTTAACAAAAAATAAAAACCGCAGAGGTGATCAAATACCACCAAAAGAAAGCTCTATTTGTAGGAAAAAAATTATAATAATTTATACCTGTAATCGGGAGCGGTGATCAGTGATGTGTCACACACAGCCCCTCCCCCCCACAGTTAGAATCACTCCCTAGGACACACTTAACCCAGCCCCCTAGTGGTTGACCCCTTCACTGCCAGTCACATTTACACAGTAATCAGTGCATTTTTAATTTTACTGATGGCTGTATAAATGTGAATGGTCCCAAAAGAGCACCAAAATTGTCCGATGTGTCCGCCATAATGTTGCAGTCACGATAAAAATCGATGATCGCCGCCATTACTAGTAAAAAAATAATAATAATAAAAATGCCATAAAACTATCCCCTATTTTGTAGACGCTATAACTTTTGCGCAAACCAATCAATAAACGCTTATTGCGATTTTTGTGTAGAAGAATACGTATCGGCCTAAACTGAGGAAAAATTTTTTTTTTTATATATTTTTGGGGGATATTTATTATAGCAAAAAGTAAAAAATAATGTGTTTTTTTTTTTTTTAATTTGCACTCTTTTTTTGTTTATAGCGCAAAAAATAAAAACCGCAGAGGTGATCAAATACCACCAAAAGAAAGCTCTATTTGTGGGGGAAAAAAAGGACGTCAATTTTGTTTGGGAGCCACGTCGCACGACCGCGCAATTGTCAGTTAAATCGACGCAGTGTCGAATCGCAAAAAGTGCTGTGATCTTTGGCCAGCAAAATGGTCCGGGGCTGAAGTGGTTACACTTGTTTCTTTGTTTGCCCGCGGTGTAGATTCATTGTTATGCCAGAAATAAAAACACATGATACATTGTATCAATATCCCCTCCATGCACTGTGTACAGACTATGCTGCTGTTATATAAATAGAAGGGGGTCCCTCTAGTGTCTGCTGTGTGTAATGACATGGATGCAGAATAGAGAATCGATGGAGGAAAACACTAATGGCATGGCAGGAAATTCACTTTTTGGGCCCCCCCAGGCCTCTCTCTTACTGTAATGAAGTGTATGTTCAACATATTTGCACATTATAGCATGCATATACTGAAATGTGAAAGAAAATACTGCGCCAAACTTAGGCGATATCTAGCTGCTGACACAACAATCAGACACAATTGTACAAAGCATAAAAATAGAACGTGCAGCGCTTGTATAAATAAATAAATAAATAAATAAATGTCCCTGTTTCACACAAGGCGGCACAGGGAAATGAGACCCTGTGGGCAGCAATGTGTAACAGGTATATCTATAATGAAAACACTCGTAATTCGTGAGTGAAAAAGAGGATTTGTCAACTTATAACAGTGCAGCGGCCCGAAACAAAGGGGTCATATTCTCATAAGGTGCAAATCAAGGTAAAATGTGATGAAACCAACCACCAAGTGTAATATGGGTATTCAGAATATCATCTCCTCTCACGGATCTAGACTGTATTCCCATAGAAAAATGACTACAATAAAATGTCACGTGCGATCCAGAAAAGTGATCATGCGATTTTGGACTAAACGCATAAATAATCTGATAAATAAAGTATTGAATATAAATAATATGAGAACAAGCCGGGGGAACAGCTCATTGGCCCATCCTAATGAGCTGGCTCAAAGAGGCCGTGTTTATATACAGTGAAAAAATATAGTAGTGTTGACACCAACCTATTCACCTATACAAAGTTGCAGTAGAAATTATATGGACCTAGGGATAGAAACGCAGTCACCTATTCACAAGGGTATCTGATGTACTCCTGTAGGGAGTGCAATTTCTAAACGTAGTTCAACCGGAGTGTGCGATTTTATAAAAGTCGCATAAATGGAGGGCAAATAGAAATACAAATGGAATTGTAAAATTGAAAATGAAACTAAAAATAAAATAAAAGAGATAGCAATTTGGTAAACAGGACTCTATATATATATATATATATATATATATATAGGAAAAGAACTCCTCTACATGGGGCCAAACCAGCCGTGTTGTGTACAGCAGTCTGTGGATTAATTCTACAGGGCAGAGGTGACCCTGAAAATATATATTATACAGTTAATGCTGCACTAGTCCATGATGTATCATATAGACGTTAAAAAGCTGGTATAAAGTTCTGTCACTAAGGTCACAAATGATAGAGAAAGTCTGCACTGATGCAGATTTGTATTTCTGACTTCAAGCTGGTTCAATCTTCTCTAAAACATTCTTTCCTTAGATGTATATTTTTTATTTTTATTTATTACAGGATTTATATAGCGCCAACAGTTTACGCAGCGCTTTACAATATTAAAAGGGAGACAATACAGTTATAATACAATAAAATACAAGAGGATTAAGGGGGCCCCGCTCAGAAGAGCTTACAATCTAATAGGGTGGGGGAGGTGATACAAAAGGTTGTAACTGTGGGGAATGAGCTGATGGAAGTGGTAGAAGATTAGTTGGAGACATGATAGGCTTCCCTGAAGAGATGAGTTTTCAGGGATCGCCTGAAGGTAGCTAGAGTAGGGGATAGCCGGACAGGTTGAGGTAGAGAGTTCCAGAGGATGGGAGAGGCTCTGGAGAAATCCTGGAGACGAGCATGGGAGGAGGAAACAAGAGAGCTTGACAGGAGGAGATCTTGAGAAGAGCGGAGAGGACGGTTTGGGATATGTTTGGAGACAAGATTGGTGATGTAGCTCGGGGCTTTGTAAGTTGTGGTTAGTATTTTGAATTTAATTCGCTGGGCGATTGGGAGCCAGTGTAGGGATTGGAGGAGAGGGTTGGCAGACACTGATCGGGAGCCAGTGTAGGGATTGGAGGAGAGGGTTGGCAGCCACTGATCGGGAGCCAGTGTAGGGATTGGAGGAGAGGGTTGTCAGACACTGATTGGGAGCCAGTGTAGGGATTGGAGGAGAGGGATGGCAGCCACTGAACGGTTGGTAAGGTGGATAAGTCTGGCAGCAGCATTCATGATAGACTGAAGAGGGGAGGAGCCTATAGAGAGGCAGGCCAATGAGAAGGGAGTTGCAGTAGTCAAGGCGAGAGATAACGAGGGAGTGAGTGAGGATCTTGGTGGTGTCATTTGTTAAAAAGGGGCGAATTTTAGAGATGTTTCGGAGGTGAAGTCTACAAACTTTTGACAGCGATTGGACTTGAGGCTGAAATGACAGGTCCAAGTCTAGGATTACAACCCTGGCGTGAGGGGAGGGACTGATGGTTGCATTGTTGATTTTGATGGAAAAGTCAGGGAGGGGGGCACGGGAGGGGGGGGGGAATATTAATAGCTCCGTTTTAGAGAGATTTAATTTAAGGAAGTGGTGTGACATCCATGCTGAGATGTCAGTTAGTAAGTTAGTAATGCGAGAGGAGACTGAAGGAGTGAGGTGAGGAGTAGACAGATAGATTTGGGTGTCATCGGCGTATAAGTGGTATTGGAAGCCGTGGGCGGTTATCAAGTGACCAAGGGAGGAGGTGTAGATAGAGAAGAGAAGGGGTCCAAGAACAGAGCCTTGGGGGACCCCCACAGAAAGGGGCAATGGAGAGGAGGAGACAGAGTTGTAGGTAACACTCACCCCCCAGCAGGTTGTCCAATCCCAAGAGAAAGGGATGTAAAGGCTTTGGTTGCACTCTCTGCCCTGGATGGCTCAAAAGGAGAAATAGAAAAAAAGGAGGCAACTCCTCATAGTGTAACTCCAAAAAAACAAGGTTTTTTTTTTTTATTTAACCTCTTCGCGCCCGTGCTATAGCCGAAAGACGGCTGCAGCGCGGACGCTCTCTGCTGGGAGGACGTTCCTGGACGTCCTCCTCCTGTTTACTTCCCTAATGCGCGCTCCTGAGAGCGCGCATCAGGGAAGTTCTGTGCTGGCCGTGTCCGTCGGACACGGCCAGTCACAGATCGCTGTAAACGGCCAATCACAGCGGCCGTTTACAGCGAGATCGGCGTGTCCAATGAGAGATGATCTCATATGCAAACATATGAGATCATCTCTCAGCGCCGCTCTCCCCTCCTCACACAGAGACAGCATGTGAGGAGAGAGAGTAGAACGGCTGCAGCGGCGCCGTAAGTAAAAAAAAAAAAAGAAAATAAAAATAAAGTGATCAGTCCCCGCTGCCATGCTGCCATCTGTCCCCGCTGCCACCTGTCCCCAGTACCACCTATCCCCAGTGCCATCTGCCAGTACCACCTGTCCCCAGTGCCATCTGCCAGTGCCACCTGTCCCCAGTGCCATCTGCCAGTGCCACCTGTCCCCAGTGCCATCTGTCATCAGTGCCATCTGTCATCAGTGCCATGTCAGTGCCACGTGTCATCAGTGCCACATATTAGTGCCATCTGTCATCAGTGCCACGTATCAGTGCCCTCTGTCATCAGTGCCACCTGTCAGTGTCACGTGCCATCTGTTATCAGTGGCACGTGTCATCAATGCCACGTATCAGTGTCATCTGTCATCAGTGTCACGTGTCATCAGTGTCACGTATCAGTGCCATCTGTCATCAGTGCCACGTATTAGTGCCATCTCTCATCAGTGCCACGTATTAGTGCCACATGATATTAGTGCCACGTATAAGTGCCATCTGTCACCAGTGCCACATATTAGTGCCATCTGTCATCAGTGTCACGTGTCATCAGTGCCCCGTATTAGTGCCATCTGTCATCAGTGCCACATCAGTGTCACGTGTCATCAGTGCCACCTGTCATCAGTGCCACGTCAGTGTCACGTGTCATTGTCCTGGTGCTCCAGGGCCTTCAAAAGTGTAATAGGTAGTCAACAATTTAGATGTGTAATTTATGCTCCTAGAACACCTGATGGCGCTCCCTGCATGTTGGGCCTCTCTATGTGGCCAGGCTGTGTAAAAGTCCCACACATGTGGTATCGTAATACTCAGGAGGAGTAGCAGAATTTATTTTGGGGTGTCATTTGTGGTATACACATGCCATGTGAGAGAAATAACCTATTACAATGACAATTTTGTGGAAAAAAATAAAAAAAATAATTCATTTTGCAAAGAATTGTGGGAAAAAAATGACAACATCAAAAACCTCACCATGCCTCTTACTAAATACCTTGGAATGTCTACTTTCAAAAAAGGGGTCATTTGGGGGTATTTGTACTTTCCTGGCTTGTTCGGGTCACAAGAAATGAGATCGGCCACCAGTACATCAGATGTGATCAATTTTGTATGATTCGCACCACAGATTGTAGACTCTCTAACTTTCACAAAGACCAAATAATATCCACTAATTTGGGTTATTTTTACCAAAGATATGTGGCAGTATAAATTGTGGCCAAAGTTTATGAAGAAAAATTTATAATTTGCTAAATTTTATCACAGAAACAAAGAAAAATTCATTTTTTTTTTCAATATTTTCGTTCTTTTTTCATTTATAGCGCAAAAAATAAAAAACCCAGAGGTGATCAAATACCACTAAAAGAAAGCTGTATTTGTGGGAAAAAAAGGACAAAAAATTCATTTGGGTACAGTGTTGCATGACTGAGTAATTGTCATTCAAAGTGTGAGAGCACCGAAAGCTGAAAATTGGTCTGGGCAGGAGGGGGGTTTAAGTGCCCAGTAAGCAAGTGTTTTTTTCAATCTCAATGACCAATAAAATATTAAAAAAGCTTTTTATAAAAAAAGGGGGCGCAAGAAGTTCTTTGAGTGGCTCAGGCAAGCATTTAACCCTACATGTTTCGCCTGCATAGGCTTCAACTGGGGTACATGCATATAGTATCTCACAAAAGTAAGTACACCCTCACATTTTTGTAAATATTTTATCTTTTCATGTGACAACACTGAAGAAATGACACTTGTCTACAATGTAAAGTAGTGAGTGTACAGCTTGTATAACAGTGTAAATTTGCCGTCCCCTCAAAATAACTCAACACACAGCCATTAACCACTTAAAGTGATTGTAAAGCTTCATGTGTTTTTTTTTTTTTTTTTTAAATAACAAACATGTCATACTTACCTGCACTGTGCAGCTCGTTTTGCACAGAGTGGCCCCGATCGTCTTCTGGGGTCCCCCGGAGGCTCTCGTGGCTCCTCCCCACATCGTATAACCCCCTAAGAGAAGCGCTCTCCCGGGGGGTTACCTTGCGGGCGCACTCCCGAGTCCAGCATTTGCGTCCACAGACACAGAATGCTCCCCCCCCGGTGCCACGTCATTAGATTTGATTAATAGCAGCGAAAGCCAATAGCTGCGCTGCTATTAATCCATCCAATCAAGAGCCAAGAACCCCGGGCAGAAGCTAGAGCGGGTCCCCACCATGGTAAGGTCCAGGGCTCAGGTGACTAAAACGATGGGGGCTAGGGGGGGGGGGGGGTCACTAGAAGAAGTTTTTTCACCTTAATGCATAGGATGTTTACAACCCCTTTAACAACTTCAGCCCCAGAAGATTTTACCCCCTTCCTGACCAGAGCACTTTTTACAATTTTGCACTGCAGCACAACACTGGTAATTGCGCGGTCGTGCAATGTTGTACCCAAACGAAATTTGCGTACTTTCTTTCCCGCAAATAGATCTTTCTTTTGGTGCTATTTAAGCACCTCTGCGGTTTTTATTTTTTTGATATAAATGGAAAAAGACCAAAAGTTCGGGAAAAAAAATGATATTTTCTATTTTTTGTTATAAAAAATAAACTCAATTTTAGTCGAACATTTAGGCCAAAATGTATTCAGTCACATGTCTCTGGTACAAAAAAATTTTAACAAGCGTCTATTTATTTGTTTGCGCAAAAGTTATAGTGTCTACAAACTAGATTACATTTTCTGGAATTTACACAGCTTTTAGTTTATGACTGCCTATCATTTCTTGAGGTGCTAAAATGGCAGAGCAGGACAAAAAAAAAAACAAATGACCCCATTTTGGAAAGTAGACACCCCAAGCTATTTTGCTGAGAGGCATGTTGAGCCCATTGAATATTTTATTTTATTTTTGTGACTTTTTGGAAGCACCCCGAAAACCAATCACCGCCTTCAGGATTTCTAATGCGGCGTACACACGGTCGGAATTTCCAATGGAAACAGTCCGATGGGAGCTTTTCAACGGATTTTCCGACCGTGTGTACGCCCATCGGTCTTTTTCTGTCGGAATTTCCGACGGACTTTGGATTGAGAACCTGTTCTCAATTTTTCCAACGGAAAACCTTTCTATCGGATTTTCCGATCGTGTGTATGCAATTCCGACACGCAAAATTCCGACGCATACTCGGAAACAATTCGACGCATGCTCGGAAGCATTAAACTTCCCTTCTATAGTGCTGTCGAACGTGTTTTATGCCGCTGTGTTACAGACCGTCGGAATTTGGTGTGACCGTGTGTAGGCAAGACAGTTTGAGCGAAATTCCGTCGGAATTCCGACGGGAAAACCATTAGAGCTTTTTCCGACGAGAATTCCGACCGCGTGTACGCGGCATTAGTGCAGTAGTCCGCACTGATTTGAAGTTGCCACTTCCTGAGTCTGCATCTCTGAAGGTGCCACCCCTGGGTTCATGGCAGCCACCACAAGGTTCTCTTGGTCATTACGCCTTCATCTCAAGGATTTGGTGTGTGCGGATTGGGCTCACCCTGACATGGAATTTGGAGAAAAAATCTAAATAACCAAAGTCTGTAGCCAGCCTCTGTTGCCTTCCAAATGGCTTTGCCAGCGGATTGTTCAGGTATGTGCTGGATGAAATATCCAAATCCCTCGTGGTTGGGTGATGCTCTAACCATCCATGGTCATACCACTCTCTAGATGAAATGCGATAGCTGGGGGAGCAATACAACAAATAAACACTTTGCAGACCACCAAACTCTCACATAGGTCATTTGGCCCACTATACTGTCCCTGGCTCCTGTCAGTAGCACCTTTTCGCCTTCATGGGAAAGAGGCCTAAGATTCCGATGCCGCGTACACACGGTCGGAATTTCCGATGGAAACAGGCCGATGGGAGCTTTCTATCTTTCTATCGGGAAAAAAGATTGTGTGTATGCAATTCCGACACGCAAAATTCCGACGCATGCTCAGAAACAATTTGACGCATGCTCGGAAGCATTAACCGCTTAAGGACCGCCTCACGCTGATATACGTCGGCAGAATGGCACAGCTGGGCACAACCACGTACCTGTACGTGGCCCTTTGAGAGCCAAGTCGCGGTTGGGGGCGCGCCGGCGCGCTCGCTACCCTGTTCTGAGCTCCGTGAACGCAGCCGCGGGACCAGCGGACCTGATCGCCGATGGTGTCCCGCGATCGGGTCACAGAGTTGAAGAACGGGGAGAGGTCTGTGTAAACAAACCTCTCCCCGCGCTTCCTACACTGCCTGTCATCGGGAAAGCCGATCAGTGATGTCAGCCACAAAGCCACGCCCCCCTACAGTAAAAAAAAACACACACGCACTTAACCCCTCCCCCTAGTGGTTAACTCCTACACTGCCAGTGTCATTTACACAGGAATTAGTGCATTTGTATAGCACTGATTGCTGTATAAATGACAATGGTCCCAAAAATGTGTCAAAAATGTCCGATGTGTCCGCCATAATGTCGCAGTCACAATAAAAATCACTTATCGCCGCCATTACTAGTAAAAAAAAAAAAATTTAATAAAAATAATATAAAACTATCCCCAATTTTTTAAACGCTATAAGTTTTGCACAAACCAATCAATAATCGCTAATTACGATTTTTTTTTTACCAAAAATATGTAGAAGAATACGTATCGGCCTAAACTGAGGAAAAAAAATTTTTTTTTATATATTTTTTTTGGGCATATTTATTATAGCAAAAAGTAAAAAATATAGAATTTTTTTTCAAAAAAGTCGCTCTATTTTTGTTTATAGCGCAAAAAATAAAAACCGCAGGGGCGATCAAATACCACCAAAAGAAAGCTCTATTTGTGGGGAAAAAAGGACGCCAATTTTGTTTGGGAGCCACGTCGCACGACCGCGCAATTGTCAGTTAAAGCGACACAGTGCCGAATCGCAAAAAGGGGCCTGGTCCTTTGGCTGCAAATTGGAACGGGGCTTAACCACTTCAGCCCCGGACCAATTTGCAGCCAAAGGACCAGGCCCCCTTTTTGCGATTCGGCACTGCGTCGATTTAACTGACAATTGTGCGGTCGTGCGACGTGGCTCCAAAACAAAATTGGCGTCCTTTTTTTCCCACAAATAGAGCTTTCTTTTGGTGGTATTTGATCGCCCCTGCGGTTTTTATTTTTTGCGCTATAAACAAAAATAGAGCGACAATTTTGAAAAAAATGCAATATTTTTTACTTTTTGCTATAAGAAATATCCCCAAAAAATATATAAAAAAACTTTTTTTTTCCTCAGTTTCGGCCGATACGTATTCGTCGACATATTTTTGGTAAAAAAATCGCAATTAGCGACTATTGATTGGTTTGCGCAAAAGTTATAGCGTTTACAAAATAGGGGATAGTTTTATAGCATTTTTATTAATATTTTTTTTTTACTAGTAATGGCGGCGATCAGCGATTTTTTTTTGTGACTGCGACATTATGGCGGACACATCGGACATTTTTGACACATTTTTGGACCATTGTCATTTATACAGCAATCAATGCTATTTAAATGCATTGATTCCTGTGTAAATGACACTGGCAGTGAAAGAGTTAACCACTAGGGGGAGGGGAGGGGTTATGGGCTGTGACGTGTGTTGTGTTTTTTTACATTAGGGGGCGGGGCTGACGTCTGACGTCATTGATCGGCTTTCCCGATGACCGGGAACGGCCAATCAATAACAGTCAATGTAGGAAGCGCGGGGAGAGGTTTGTTTACACAGACCTCTCCCCGTACTTCAGCTCTGTGACCCGATCGCGGGACACCAGCGGCGATCGGGTCCGCTGGTCCCGCGGCCGGGGTCACGGAGCTCCCCGACCGGGTCGCGAGCACGCCGCTGGCGCGTGCGCACGCGACCCATGGGCAGGCATTTAAAGGGGACGTACGGGTACGTGCTTTTGCCTGCCCGTGCCATTCTGTAGACGTATATCTACATGAGGCGGTCGGGAAGCGGTTAAGTGGTTAAACTTCCCTTTTATAGCGCCGTTGAACGTTTGTATGCCGCAGTGTTATTGACCGTCGGAATTTGGTGTGACCGTGTGTAGGCATGACAGTTTGAGCATAATTCCGATCTGACGAGAATTCCGATCGTGTGTACGCGGCATCAGAGTCCTTAGTTGTATATTATTATTATTATTTTTTTTTTTTAAGCATTTGATAATTTTTGAATAACACCAGGGGAAGGAGGCTGTATAAACATGTAGACCTGTGACCGGGCCCAATAAACCTGGAACCAACCAAACACACACTCATAACCCACTGTATGGCATCCAATACGTCAAGTTGAAACTCAAGTCAAATATTTCCCAACAATAGGTCCAGATTTATGTTTCATGTGAACTGTATTGTGAATATTTATTTTTCCGGACGATCCCTGTCCATGTGGCCCTCAGGGGTGGTGCCTGGGAGATGATACTTGGATGTAGTTTGATGTTTCGGGAAAGTTTCATGGAAAGTGTCCTGGCTAGAAGCCACGATATGAGGCCCCCTTTTGTCCGCTGATTAGGTGTGTCTTATCTGCAGCCGGATAAAATGGCAAAACATACAAAGAACATTTATTACTGAACACGTCTTTAGAGAAGAGGAAATCATCATAACAAGGGCGCTAGTGGAAGAAACCCGCAGGGTGATCAGTGCTGCATGGGGAGTGAGACTACCTGCCTGGACTGGATGGTATATTGGGATGTTCTGATAGGATATCAGCCTCTCTCCTACAAGAAGTACTGAAAAGAAAAGTGACCGGTGCCCTGTGTCCAGCTCTACATTACAACGCTCGGGAATAACTGTAAGTGGATGGGGGGGGGGGGGCTGTGATGAGGGTTGCTTCAATGAACCTTGTTTATATTAGAATCTCCCCGTTCTTCCTCTCCCTGTGAGACGATCGCGGGTAGACCCGCGGCGATCGAGTCCCCGGGACCCGCGACCCGACTCACAGAGTTTGCCGTGCGCCCGCAAGCCACCTCTTAAAGGGCAAAGTAAAGGTACGGAGTTCGCCTGTACGCGCCATTCTGCCGCAGTATATCTGCGTGAGGCGCTCGGCAAGCGGTTAAGGAGCCCCGTTAGGGGACTTTGGTGAAATATCAGGGGTCTAAAGAGGGGGAATCTGCAATTACACAGGGGGATTAGGGAGTGCCCAGGCACACCTGGCACACCCTGTTCACATGCCTATAATTATAATTATGAGACACAATAAATTATCAGACGTTTCGGGGGGGCCGGAGGGATTAGGAGACACAGAGGAGGGCGGAGCCCTTGTCACACTTTATTTACAATGTCTCCAATAATCAGTACAGAGAGGAGGAAGTCTTCATATAGTTTATTATTGGTGTCTGTAAAGTAGTCTTTGTGTGTGTTTCTGGGGATCTACAGGGACCCCTCCATCATACAGGGACCCCTCCACTATACAGGAACCCCTCCATCATACAAAGACCCCTCCACTATACAGGGACCCCTCCACTATACAGGGACCCCTCCATCATACAAAGACCCCTCCACTATACAGGGACCCCTCCACCATACAGGAACCCCTCCATCATACAAAGACCACTCCACTATACAGGGACCCCTCCACCATACAGGGACCCCTCCATCATACAGGGACCCCTCCACCATAAGGACCCTCCACCATACAGGGAGTCTCTCCATCATACAGGGACCCCTCCACCATACAGGGACCCCTCCACCATACAGGTCTCTCCATCATACAGGGGGTCCCCTCCACCATACAGGGACCCCTCCACCATACAGGTTGTCTCCATCATACAGGGGGTCCCTCCACTATACAGGGACCCCTCCATCATACAGGGACCCCTCCACCATACAGGGACCCCTCCATCATACAAGGACCCCTCCACTATACAGGGACCCCTCCACCATACAGGGACCCCTCCATCATACAAGGACCACTCCACTATACAGGGACCCCTCCACCATACAGGGACCCCTCCACCATACAGGGGGTCCCTCCATCATACATACAGGGGACCCTCCACATACAGGGACCCCTCCACCATACAGGGGGTCCCCCATCCCCTCCCAGGGACCCCTCCATCATACAGGGACCCCTCTCCACCCCTCCATACAGGGACCCCTCCACCATACAGGGGGTCCCCTCCATCATACAGGGACCCCTCCATACAGGGACCCTCCACAGGGGGTCCCTCCACCATACAGGGGGTCCCTCCATCATACAGGGACCCCTCCACCATAAGGGACCCCTCCACCATACAGGGAGTCTCTCTATCATACAGGGACCCCTCCACCATACAGGGACCGCTCCACCATACGGGGACCCCTCCACCATACAGGGAGTCTCTCCACCATACAGGGAGTCTCTCCATCATACAGGGACCCCTCCACCATACAGGGGGTCTCTCCACCATACAGGGGGCTCTCCATCATACAGGGACCCCTCCACCATACAGGGACCCCTCCACCATACCGGGACCCCTCCACCATACAGGGGCCCCTCCACCATACAGGGGGTCTCTCCATCATACAGGGACCCCTCCGCCATACAGGGACCCCTCCACCATACAGGGACCCCTCCACCATACAGGGGCCCCTCCACCATACAGGGGGTCTCTCCATCATACATACAGGGACCCCTCCACCATACAGGGACCCCTCCACCATACAGGGGTCTCTCCATCATACAGGGGGTCCCCACCATACAGGGGGTCCCTCCACCATACAGGGACCCCCCTCCACCATACAGGGGTCTCTCCATCATACAGGGGGTCCCTCCACCATACAGGGACCCCTCCACCATACAGGGACCCCTCCACCATACAGGGGGTCCCCTCCACCATACAGGGGGTCCCTCCACCATACAGGGGGTCTCTCCATCCATATACAGGGACCCCTCCGCCATACAGGGACCCTCCACCATACAGGGGGTCTCTCCATCATACAGGGCCCCCTCCA